>OZ010672.1:51456335-51566335 GCA_963932185.1 Troglohyphantes excavatus | reverse complement strand
CTTATGTACTACTCATTCATTTTTACAGTCATAAAAAGCCATATGTAACTGCCATTGGAATACGGATATATATAGGCATTCGTGTGGGTGAACTTATGCACTATTCATTCATTTTTACAGTCACGAAAAGCCAAATGTAACGGACATTGGAATACGGATATATATAGGCATTGGTGTGGGTGAACGTATGCACTATTCATTCATTTTTACAGTCATAAAAAGCCATATGTATCTGACATTTGATTACGGATATATTTAAGCATTCGTGTTGGTGAACTTATGCACTATTCATTCATTTTTACAGTCATAAAAAGCCATATGTAACTGACATTGGAATACGGATATATATAGGTATTCGTGTGGGTGGACTTATGCACTATTCATTCATTTTTACAGTCATAAAAAGCCATATGTAACTGACATTGGAATACGGACATATATAGACATTCGTGTGGGTGAACTTATGCAGTATTCATTCATGATTCTATTAATATAATGTATGTGTATAACGAGAGAAGGTTTGCTTATTTAGTGTAATGCTGAATAATATTATTTACTTTCGGGAAACACTTAATGTTGATGATATAGCATATAGTTTAATGCGAATGCCTATTACACATTTTCTTACAGTCATAAAAAGCTCATGACGCTCCTTCGTAACCCGTAGCAACGGAAACGCTCAATATCTGGACCATGTTGAAGAGTTTTTATCTTATCCAATTTCGTGCTGACTAAAGGCCAACTCCGATAAGAGGGACCTTTTCATTGATATTTAGGAAGTTTGTTGTCGAAATATTCCCTCCAAAATTGAGATTATGAGACTTTTGGGTCTTATTTGTCGTAAGATTCGGAACTCTACAAATGCGTATCTACCATATTTTGAAGTGTAGTGTTCAAGAATTAAGTGAAATAAGTTAATTATTAAGTGAAAATGGAAATTGAATGAATTCATATTTTGAATAGTATTTTATATATTTATAATTACGACAATTTACACAAACTTACTAAGTTTAAATTCCAATTAAAATATACTTTCAAGTAATTTTTTTTATGTAATATGTAAAAATTAGATATTATATAAAATACCTAGGCATTATATACAAGGCAAAAAGTGAACTAGAAAAGTAAGAAATACGATGTATTTTATACATTGCCCAAGCATTTTATAGAAAATCTAAAACAAATAGGAAAGGGTGGTAAAATACAATCAAGTACAATCCATTAAATTCTGGCGTATTCGTGCTTTCTTGTTTCTCAATGTCCTTTGGATCGTTCAAAATATATTAATTATATCAACTATCGAGTTAATAAAAAAAATTATAATGGTAAAATTGAACAAACATTAAATTGCAATAAGAAAAATATGTTTTAGCACAATAACTTTTATTTATGGTCCCTCCTATTGTAAACAATCCCCAAAAAAGTGTCTGCAATTGTTAAAAAAAATAATCCTACACTGATCAGGTATTTAATGCAATATCTTTGAATTCCATATAATTCCTGAATTATATATAAACTTTGTCTTTAACATATAAATTAATAGAAATTAAAACTAATAACCAAAATAACGGTAATTATATGATTATTTTTAAATCAGAAACGTAATAGTGATTGATGAGTGAGTTTATAATAAGTGCGAAAAATGTTTTTTTTATTTAATTATATTATAACATAATACTAAAAAACGATTTCATTATAATCATAAGCGAAATAGTAATAATGATTTATTAATAAAGTAGCCAATTTTCATGATAAATGAAATTCCTTTAAAATTTTATTAACTACATTTAGAATATTAAGTTTTAATATATAGCAAAATACAACTGATTTTATTTTAAAAGACATTCAATAACTAAAGGTCTTAAATTCACTGATTACGTCTTTACTGATCTAATATAGGAATAGGATATTTTTTTTAACAACAAACGCCACATGCAGTTTTTATATGATAAAATAATTTATGTTTGTTGTAGTGTGATAAGATTATCTTGTTCCCACATGCATCTGAAATATTTCTTCTTTTACGTTTATAAATAATATTCCCTGAATTTCATTTCCGAAAACAGCGTACTTCTCTTCAGGATTCCAGGAGCGAAACCTTCCCTCCAAAAACATAATCTTTAAACATTTCCCGGTTTTGTGATTTTTTCCCATTTATGTGTCAAAAAAACTTATTCCAAGGTTTACAAATGGTAAACCGTTAAAAACTCGATGAGTTTTCCTCCGAACCCTCCCCCTCCTCGCGTACAGTTCCAATTTTATTCCTCCTCTCCAAATTGAAATTGGGAAGCCTCCATAAAAAAAAGTTACTTTCTTTCGCCCTCGACGTGAAAGATAAGTCGAGAAATAAGAACAACCAGGCTCACAAAAAAGAAGAAAGAAAACTAAGAAGAAGAAGAAGAAGGAAAAAAAGCATGGCCATCTGAAAGACACCGTCCACCACTACCAATTGAATCTATTTGAACGTTGTTATTTTGCTTCCTATTAGCTTAAGAGGAAAAATCTACAAACCATGAAGAGGGAAAGAGGGATGGTAATAACAATAAAAAAAAATCTTTGAACCTTTTTAATGGTTGGGAGCGTAGAGAGAAGTAGCTAATGAATTTGAACAAGTCCCAGTACAGTGTCCTTGCCTGCCCGGAGGGGTTTAACAATCGGCGATTAAAAATCTGCCCTAGATGGGTTGAAGCTATTGGTTTCTAGTCCACGATAAAGGCCTAGGTCTCATTACAGGCATAATCACGATTCGCCACGTCCCTTATATTTATATGTACACATATATCTATACATTCGTTCAGCCGCCAGCCAGCTTCGTGCATGGCAGAATGGGCCTTGCGAGTCATGGTCTTTGTTTACATAGACGGAGAACTGGATTTAGCGAACGATATTAACGGCGTCTTCATCCATTGTATTGTTGATGCCCCAAGGGGAGATCAGGTTGAATAAGAAGAGCAGGAGGAAAGAGGAAGAAGATGGGGATGAGAGGGAGGAAGCTGCTTGTAGAAGAAGATGGAATTCCTGCTGACTTCGTTGCGCTGGCGTAATAGCTGGGGAAGACAGTGCAGCGACGGATCCGACAATGCACAAAAAAAAGAGTTTTATTTTTTTTTATTTTTTTTAAAATCATTTGGAATCCACCCTTATGTTTGGGTTTGAGTAGGTTGACAAAGGAATCTTTGGAAAAACGTTTCAAGAAGTGATCTGTGAGATTAAAGTTTGATCAGTTCTCTCTATCGCGTTTCTTCTACCTCTGAGGCGCAGTTATGCTTGTTTATGAAAAGGGGAAACTAGTACGGATTCAATACATATGGAAGACGCCAGAAGGGCGCCCTTTGCTGATATAAAGAATACTTCTTTCTAATAGAAGTCAGAATGCGGATCATGGATGCGTTTCCAAAGATCCTATATGGACACAATGATTTTTGGTGTGTAGTTCACACATATAAGGATCTCTAACATCGTGACATTTCTAAACGTTTGTTTTGACGTAGTTGTTTTGAGAAGTATAAAATATATGTTTATGAATTTTTGCATTCGTGACAAAGAAGCGTTCAGGACTGCTCGCTTATTTCGTTTTTATAGTTTATAAAGTCTGAACCTGTCTTTTGATCATTTGCGTTTGTTGGATTTGATAATGTTCGTAAAATATGTTTTGCTCAATAATGCTACAGAAAAGGCTAACACAATGAATGAGAGAATAACACAAATAACATTACACAATAGGCTCCTTTACCATATGCGAAAAAATTTAGTATTGTAACATGTTTAAAAATTGTTTTTTGTACGACGTTATCAGAAATCAAGACAATCAAATCACGAGTTTAGTAATTATTCGATGCTTATTAAAGGCGCAAATTTAAATGAAGAAACTAATTGTAAAAAAGGTAAATAAAAGTTTTTATAAAAAGGGGATATAGGGAAAGGGAGGATGTAGAGAAAAGGGGAATCTGGGATAAGGGTAATCTAGGGAAAGTGGAATATGAAAATGTTAAATTTTGAAAACTATAATTTACAATCAATCAATTAATTGATTCATCAATCAATCTACTAAATAAAAAATTACTCGATATAATCTATCAAATCAATCAATCAATCGCTCGATCAATCAACCAATTTATCCGGCAATCAATCGGTAGATACAATCAATTGAATTGGAAATCAATCGATAGATAGAGCAATCAGTTAATTGATCGATAGAGCAACCAATAAATTAATAAAGCAGTCAATAAATTTATAGATAAAGCAATCAATTAATCGATCGATTGATACATCAATAAATGGACCGATAATCAATCAATTCATCTGGTAATTAATCGATCAATACAACAATCAATCAAATTTAGTGCAATCGTTTTATTTTACACCCATAATAAGCATTAGGCTAACTGAACATGCGAGTTACATAACTCTCAAGATTTGGGAGGAGATAACTCTAAAGCAATTCAAATTCTACAGATATCGTAAAACAGTACAAGAGCCGTGTCTTCAAAACCTGATTCACGCTTGATAAACTAAATTTTGAAAATGGCGGAGAAAAGCAAGTTTTACAATAAAATTACAAATTTAGCAGCTCGCTGTTTCAACATTCAGTTGACACCATACGAACGTATTACTTATGATCCCCCCCCCCCCCTCTTTTGTCTTCCCACAAAGCCCTTTTTCCTCGCTTTTTCATCTGTATTTCCCTCTTAACCACTACACCACCTGTGCTTGTTAAAAATGAATTTTGAATTTTTTCCGAGATTTCCCCCAACTCCCATACCATGTGCGGTATGGCAAGTGTTCTCCAATCCTCGCATCCAGGCTGTTACGCTCCCCTGTTTCATTGAGCCTTGCACCCATTCGTATAAACCACTTAGCGGTTTTTCACGCGTTTATTAGGTAGAATCGATTCTATAACAGGCAAATGAATCGAGTGAATCGAGTCTAGGCTACTGCACAGACGCCTTGGCGATCTACACAGGGAGTTGGCTTATCAATAATCCTGTAAACACACATTTCTTTATTTCCCCCCTTTTTGCTGTATTCGACGTCAATCATAATTTGGCGGATTTAGGCGCAAATGAATTCCACGCCATCAAGACTTAGGCATGAATATGCAATGAAGCTAGCTGCTGAAAGCGTAGAGGGGGGACATGCCAGTTTTTTTATTTCCACTCTCATTCCCCCTATGGGTTTTCTTCGGTCTTTTTTTTTTAAATGACACTCTCTCTTTTAAATGGATTATGCATAGGTGCGGTAACAGGATTAACAGCCCGCGGTAAAGTGAGACCGAAATCCCGGGGAAAATAGTTGACAAGGGTGCTGCGTTCCGTTTGTTATTTGTCTGGTTTTCGGTGAAGTTTGAAATGAGAGTGTCATTTTGAATGTTTTACTTTCTGCGGAAAACGTACAAAAAAATATATTACATATTTCTACCTCTATAGGGTGTGTCGAAAATATTAATTTTAGTTTTTCGAAACACTTCAGTGAGGAAAGTGGCAAGGGTGGGGGGGGGGGTTATAAATAAGTTAGGGAAGGTTAGGGTTAAGTTGAGGGAAAGTATAAAATAATAAGAAAAACGACATAAAAAAATTAAAAATCAATTAACATTTTCCATCGAATCTTTTTTGCGCATCGCACTGAAAGTTTACGAAATTGAAAATTTTTCGTAATTTTCAATATTACTTAAAATTCTATGATCGACGTGCAATTGTTTGTTACGCTTATTTTAGGGTTATAAAGTTAAATAAATTAAAATATCGTTAATATTTCAAGGTTTTCATGTTGTGCAATGTTTTAGAAAAACGGGAAGAACGACAAAAAAATTATAAAATACACACAGTAACTAATACAACAATAGTAAACGCACGCACGCAACGTAAACAATACAGCACATAATGCAATAGCTGACTGACGAATCACGACAGGAAATGGTGTCAGCGAGGGAGGAAGATGTCGGAGGAAGTAAAGACGTCTTATATAACAATTCTACGAACTTTGTCATTACTCTTCATTACATGTTATTTAAGTAATCGTTATTATAGGACTGACGTTATAAATATTTGTATAGGCAATACTTTATGGTACAAAAACGTTGTAAGGGTCATCTGTAAGGTGCGATTAGCACAATGAAATTCGCAAAAAACTTTCAATTCCCTTTTTTGAAATAACAAAGCCGGAAAACATGGAAATATTAATGATGTTTTAATTTATTTAGCTTTATTGAGCCATAAAATAAGATTTACAAACTATGGCCTGTCAATGGTATAATTGTAAGTAATATTAAATGGTTATTAAAAAAATTTAAATATCGTAAATTTTTTTAGTGCGATGCGTGAACGGAAATTGTCAATCGATTTTTAATTTTTTAAAGTTATTTTTCTTTTTATTTTAAGAAACAACTTTCGAAAAAAAATTGACCCACTCTACTCTATACACTTTAGATGTGAGTCAGAAATAATGAAAATCCGAAGAACTATGCGTTTTCTACAATGTATAAATTTAATTTGTAGCACATTTGATTAGAAAATCCATGTACCCCCATAGTAAATACGTCTTTAAAGATCCTATACATTTTTACCTCCTTAATATGCGTATGTGATTATAAATGTATTGTTCTTAAAAAATACCCTGTATTAAAATTTTCGGAATATTATTTCAAATATTATCTCCATAATAAATGTTTTACATATACAACTTTTATGCTTAATAGAGTTTCCTCTCTGTAAAAACGTGTAAAATTGGACCTTGAGTTGTTATAATGATTGCAGCCTCTGTTCATCTTTAAAAAAAGATTGATAATGGCCTTTGTTTTGTGATGACTCAGTAAAGATTTCATCCTAATAGATTTCGTCATCTTATAAATCCTTTAGATTATGGATTCTTTATTTTTTTTAGTACTAAACTCAGTTTTATAGTAATTGAGAGTGATATTTAAAGCTGCTAAAAACCTTTTATTTTGCAACAGCTCTATAAAAGATGTTGATTTAATGTTTATATACATAGACTATTAAATTCAATTCAGATTATTTAAATACTAAAATAAGTAACAAAGGAATTTGTAATTTTTTTTAAAATTTACAATTTTAAATATTACCAAATGTTAATATTTTAAGATAAATATTTTGAGAAATATATTTTTGTAAATCTTTTTAGAAAATAAAATCTTGGAACATATTTAAAAACTTTACAAAATATAATGTTTTGCAGTTTATTTGTCGTAAATACTGCGACAATTAAAAACTAGTTTGAGTTGCTTTCAATGAAACATAAAAAATTAAAATGAAAAAAAGATAATTATAATAAATGTGTGCTAGTATGAAAGTAAGTCAAGTACAATAAATCTCTTCTATTGTAAAAGATATATATATATATATATATATATATATATATATATATATATATATATATATATATATATATATATATATATATATATATATATATATATATATATATATATATATATATATATATATATATATATATATATTTTAAACATAATAAGTCAGATATACTAAAATCCAGAAATAAAATTTTAAATAAAATTTTTCCTTGATTCTAGCTCTTAGTACTATTTAATAGAATTTTATTTATTAAAAATAAGGAACATTATTTTGCCTAGTAAAACCCTAAAATACATTTCTAAAGCACTAAACGACTTCCCTTCTAGAAACGCACCCCAGCTGACGATTAAAAATCGCATTCTAACATATTTTATGACGGGAGGAGATTTCCTTTTCCTTGCAATCCCTTTCCCGCAGTTGCGGGAATTACGTCTATTCAGGTACTGGTTGAGGGTGCACCTGGGCAGGTGTGCCATCATTTCCAACAGAGCATGACGTGATTTCACGATCGCCGCTCAATGACGCAAAGAGAGATAGCCACGAACAGGATAACTTGGATGCTGAGAAAGCAAGTTACCGATATTGTTCGAAAGATTTTTGTCATAATCACGTTTATGTGTATCACGTAGATATGGAATCGTAATAATGGGTTCAAATTAAGATTTTAGATTTTGTAACGAAACAAGCTTCATTCAACAATTAAAAATGTTTATAAACTAACATAATTTAAGCAATTGATAGTTAGTTGCTATATCATAATACAATAATTTCTTTATTAATATATAAAAATACACAGTAGAACATCAATTATTTGAACTCAAACAAAGCGGATATTACAACAGACAAAGCGGATCAATGCGAATCGCTTTGAGGAAAACAAAAAGAAATCAGAAAAATCCACATTTAAAAAAATTCTTATCGGTGAATGATATTGTTTTTAATAGTCATTAAATTACATTACATGCAAAATCAAAATTCGTTTTTTTAACTGATAAATAACCTTATTTTCGTGTAATATTCAATTATCCAGATATTCGACTATCCGGATGGGATCTGGTTCCAATTGATCCGGATAATTGAAGTTCTATAAACTAATATATAATTGCAAAGCCACATATTGGGACACTTTCCTAATAGGTGTGCGACCAGTGTCATCGCACAAGGCACTGCCTTTTGGAAGAGCCCGCCTTAAAATATATTTTGTGCAATTAAAAGTTGCTCAGTAAGCGCATACAATTTGAGCTTCCCAGATGCATACAACTAAATAGTCTAATTGCATACCCGATAGTTCGAGGCAATTAACTTAAACTACGAGGCAATTTACATTTCTAACTCTTTACCAGAAATATACATTTTCTCTTAAGATAAAAAGAAATATGAGATTCCTTAAGAATGAAACAGGAAGTTGTATGAGATATTGGGTAAGAAAACGGCGCAGTAACGGCTGAGAGCCGATCTTAAAACGGAAAAGATAAGGTTGTTATCATACCCTTTTACATGCATTACCCTTTCAGCTGAATCTTTAATGATAACTACTATTTTCGCATTTGAAGATCAAATTCCTATTTTCCAAAAAAAAATTATAAAATTACTAGTTGCATTCTGTGAGTACACTGTTAAAAATAGGTACTTAAAAATAAGTAATATGTACTCATTTTTTATTACATTCGATGCTCATCATAGCTACGAATACATAGGTTTCATTTTTGAAAATGACATATACTCAAAAATGAATAAAATGAGCAGTTGTTTACATACACAGGCTGCCTTTATGAATCACTTTCAATAAATTACAACCAGGATTTACCGGGAATCGAACCCAATCCGTCTACCTGATGTCGTCCGCACCGAAGTCCAAGGCCTTATCCGTTGTACTACCAGAGCGATGGGAAGAAGTTATAAACAGAAGTAAAATCAAAAAGGCGTGCCAAAAGAATGGGAAGTAAGATAATTGAGTCATACTAACGCAATTTCCATTTAAGCAATCGACATCAAATAATGTGGAAAACCATCTTCGGAACAAATATTTTAGGTTTGCTAGATCGCTTTGTTAAGGTGGCTTGACCATAAGCTGATTTTAGCAATATTAAACCATACTACTCATTTTTGCGAAAGTACGATTATTTAAATTTGAGTACATCGCTCATTTGAGATATAATTGTACTCAAAGAAAAACGAGTACGTCCATGTACTCATTTTTAAGCACATTTTTTTACAATGTATATTAATTCATATAAGCGTGTCCTTAAAATATTAGTAACGTTAAATTTGAACATGATGTATGTAATTTAAGAATGTAGTCAGAAGGTTGTCATACTTATAAGTATGTCCGTAAAATGTTGGTAACGGTAAATTTGAACATGGTATATGTAATTTAAGAATGTAGTTAGAAGGCTGTCCTAAAGTGTTTATGGTGTTTACTCATGTCACTACTTTATAAAGAGATCAAACAAGGCTTCAGGCATAATCTAATATAACAAGCCTTTAATGAAATTACTATTTCCCTTTAACAATTCCCATCATTTATGACTTCCTTTTACCCATACGTATCCCTTGTATCCCGTGCGTGACTTAACATGCCACCTGAGTTCAATGTACCATAGATAGGGAGGGGGCGACATTACAACGCATGTCAAAACATTACATTGTATTTGATAGAAACGGTTTAAATGTAGAGATTATGGAATCTCGATTACCCGTCGCTTGTTTAACCGTCATTTCTCTCTAAACATGACCAATATAAATGCTCTTTTTATAATCATCAAGATAAAAGATAATGTCCACATTTTTTGTTGCAATATTAGATATATTACTTTCTAAAAGCATACATAGAACTAATAATAAAAAATTTCAAACTTTTAAAATTTTATGCAACGAAACTAATGTTTGTATTTTCTAGATTAATCTCCAAATAATAAATTGCTAAATTAATCTAAATTAATTTCAAAATATTATTAGAAAATAAATACTAGATTAGTTTACAAATGTTTGTAATTTTATGAATATAATATTCATAAATATTCCATTAAGTAAGCATATGAATATCTATATCGCCTCCAATGCGTTAAGAGAAAACGAAGGTTGCTGTTTTTTTAATTAAGATATACCGTCAACTGGGATGACTTTGAAAATTTTTTAACTTTACACATAAATTTTGGATACTTCTAGATTAATTTTTTTAAAAAATCGGAAATAAAAAAAAATCAGTCAAGAAATTGACATAAATATAAACAAGTACTTCTCTTGGAATATAGGTATTCAAACCACTTAAAAAACAAAGTAAAATCTTGATAATAACTAAAGTTTCTTCTTTTATTTGACAGGGGTAGGGGGTTCGGTTTAATAATGACATATGGCGTTTCGTCTGGTCCTTATAGAATCATTTTTACGTTGTCTAACATTCACAAATAGAAGAAAATCGTCATAGCTTATGTTACCCAAAACCCAATAATAATTTACCCCACTTTTCCTCTCCAAGAGTTTTACAATAACAAAATCTTCAATATACAATGTAGAACCTTTTTATCAGATGTTATTAATAAGCAATGAATGATTTTTCAGTATTTTTCATACATAAAATAGGTGGGTAAAGTTATCCTGTTTCTTTTGAGAATCACGAGGAGACTTTGCTCACCCACTTTTTTTTTTCATTTGCATTTATTAACAAAAAACAGTATGTTATCATCATTATTTGCCTGACTAAATAATAAAACCGCTTGGACTAACCATTCGTTGAATAAGGCATAACGAATAACATTTGTCGGAAAAAATTAATAACGGAATTTTTTAAGACTGTCAAAAATATTTTTTATATTTTTAAGACTATATTATTAATATTTATAAGACTATATTATTAGTATTTATAAGACTATATTATAATTATTTATAAGACTATATCATTAAAATATTTATAAGACTATATTATTAAAATATTTATAAGACTATATTATTAAAATATGTATAAGACAATATTATAGTAATATTTATGAAACTGTCAACTATCTTTTAATTAAAATTTTATTTTTTAATTAAATTTTTGAAGACTATTTAATTGAATTTTAAATAACTATTTAATTATAACGACATTTTATGTATTAATTTTTATAAATGTATAAATATTTTTTAAATATATTTTCTGACTCAGAATTTATAATAAAACCAAAAGGATGTTTTGAGTTGACATCTAAACGGATGTATAACTTATTTGTCAACGGGTGTATAATGAACAACGGCTTATGCGTTTCAATCAAGAAGAAATTAGATACTGATATTATAAAATAAAGAGGATGTTTTTTCTAGATTCGCAATCTAAAATAATTATTCGGTAACATAATGATCACTTGTCTTTTCTCTGGAAATACGGAAACTGTGAATACAGATATCAGAGAAATAAACAGTTTGATAAGGGTGCCGCCAAAGATGTTTCAGCTCTGCTATCTTTGAATATATAAACAAAAAATTCAGGATGGGAAGATGAGTTGAAAATGATAGGGTTGAGCTAGCAACATCCGCCGGACGGTATTCACAAAAGTGTATTTTCAGAAATAACTGAACAAAAGAAGTGTGTGTTTGATAATAATGATGAAAAAAATTGAGAAAATCGGTTAATTTTGTTTTTCCTTAATTTACATTTCCTTTGAAGCTGCAAATTTTTGTGGATTTTCTTTTCGGATATTTGATTTTTTCGGACTCAAACTCAATTTAGCAAATGTAATTTTGTACTCGAAGTCTGCTAAATTTAGCAACTGTACTTTTTTAGTAAAAAGTTTTACTATTACACTGTAAAAAAATGGGCTTAAAAATAAGTACATGGGCGTACTGATTTTTCTTTGAGTACAATTGCATCGTAAATGAGCGATGACGTACTCAAATTTAAGTAATCGTACTTTTGCAAAAATGAGAAGTATGGTTTAATATTGCTAATATCAGCTTTTGTTTAAGCCATCTTAACAAAGCTTCCTGACAAACTTAAAATAGGTGTTCAAAAGATGGTTTTCCACATTATTTGATGTCGATTGCTTAAACGGAAACTGAGTTATTACGACTCAATTATCTTACTTCCCATTCTTTTGCCAGGCCTATTTAACATTACTTATAGTATTAACTTCTTCATGTTCAAGTTCAAGGGTAATAAGGCCAATTGAAGAAATGCGTATGGTACTGGTACACGTTATATCTGTTTGGGAAGTAATCCTTATTTTAATCATGGTATGGAAATTTGAAGAGTGAAGTATTAGATAATGAGTTTCGGAACAGCGGATTTAAATTACGAGGCATAATTGTTTCGGGATTGACCCCAGATTGACCAATTGATTCGGGATTGACCCCAGATTGACCAATTGATTCGGGATTGACCAATTGATTTTGTGCGATATTACTCTAAACCAATAAAAATGTACGCTGTGAAATGTGATTGCAACGAATTTAAGTAAATGTTGGACTTAACTAACTCGCCAATATAAAACTTAGACCTTTTTATATTTTGGCGCAGTAATAGGGATACAATTGAATCAATTATGACCGAAATAATTTTATTATTGTCGCCTTATTAATAGTTATTTTAATTAAATTGTAATTCATATTCGGAATATATTAAAAAAATACACTTATAATTAAACGCTTAATAATGGTTGAAATAAGTAAATGATCTAAAATAAAAAAACACAAAATCAAAACAATAATTACAGAGACAAAATTTGAAGGAACAAAAATAAAATCGAATTTTCCCATTCTACTAAAACTCGCATTGAACGAAGCAACACAAAGCACATCTAAATGAAGCTATTTATATGAAGTTATTTATTTTCTTATTTTAAAAAGACACTAATATTGATGAGTTTAATCACGGACTAACCTTTTGAAAACTGGCAGAGTCGCATCGCATTATTAAACAATTCCGAAATTGCATCCCCCACCCCCTCGTAAGAAATGAAGTAGAACTCCTTTAAATCTCGGGGAATTGATTGTAATTTGAAAACCGAAGGATATTAAATTCATAATGAAGGAAACGGTTTTCTCATTCGCTCATCACAAAATACCTTGGGTTATAAAGCCTTTCTTTCTGAAGGATATGCAAGACGATTAATAGGTTTTCCTTTGTGAGGGTAATTGCGTATTTGCTCAGCGTATATTTAGATTCGATTTGAGGTTTGCCAGAAGGATAAATTTCTTAACACAGGCTAAACAGAGTACTTATTAAATATTATTTGATGCGTGCATACAAGCATTTGTTTTGTTAATATGAATTATAAATTTTATTTATGCTGCTTGATTAATAAAAAATGGATTGGATGGCATTATTTTTCTATTTAATATATATCCAGTGTAAATATTTATCTAAAAAAGCGGCGATGTTAAAGTTTTTCTCGGAGAAAAGATTGAAAAATAGGAAATATTGTAGATTAAAAAGTTTTAATTTATCGTGTAGGTTGATCATTTAATAATTTCTTTATATTTTTATTTGATTTTTTGGGGAAGCTTTTATATTATTTTAAATCGCAAATAATTGTATTGTATATTAATAAAAGTTAAATATTTTCTTTTAAATGAAATTTGTATTAAACAAACAACAAGCAATAAATGGATTTCAGTCATATTAATAGATAAACATTTAATGGAGAATTTTAATATTGCAATTATTATTTTATCAACAATTTATATTTGTTTGTTTTTCATGTGCTGGCTAAAATTTGTTTTTGTGCAATTGAAAAGTTTGCAATTTAATGCCTCTTCAAGATTTGAAATATTTCTCATTTTGTTTCACTTATTTAGATATTAATATATGTAGAAATACTTAAAGTCAAATGGGAATTTCCATTGATTCTGAAAACCTTACTTGAAACCTTATGAAGAATGATTTTTTTTACAGTATGGGGCGTCATTATTTTATTCTTTTTGAAAAAACCTTTCCTTCTCTTTAAGATTAATACACCTTCTTTCGCGTAATTTTACCTATACTGTGTTTATTATGTAGGAAACTATAGCTAAGATCAGAATGTTGTATATTTATTAAAAAATATCATTAGTACCAAGAATGAATTACAATTACTGTAATTAAAAGTTGTCATGACTAATCAATCAATAATTAACAGAAATTCGACTGGACAGATGATAGAATTCGTTTGAGTTTTTAAAATGTTACGGTTAAAAAAATTATTTATTAGCTGTATTATATGTAATTATTTACGCATTACTTAATTCCCCCTATTTATCCGATAAAATTATTTTTGAATAATGTGTAGCGAATTTCTAGTTTGAACTTTTTTTGACGTGAAACGCCTTTTAATTTGGTTATTATATTGTTGATTGATAAAACCGCATAAAACGGAAGTATGAATGTGCGATTACGCAGATGGCATCTACCAATAAAGAAATCTCATGTTTACTTAACGACAGTAACGATTAAAGCCTGAAAACCTCTCTTCTTTCACTTCTCTTTGTGTTGGAATGCAGAAATCTGAATATACCGAGCGTGAATACTAAAATTCGCCCTGGTAGGGATTCGAACTCAATCAATGCGTTAGCTCTGAATGTATGGTCGCATAGGATTCTCGGCCATGCTGTCTTGTGCAAAATGGGAACGTTGACCTACACAACAAAATTCAAACTTATCTTGTGTGTTAAAAATGTTTTTATTCAAAGAATTTTAACTAAATAACAAGAAGATTACCGAAGTTTTTGATTTTTTTAAAAATAAAACTTTTAATCAAGTATTTTTTCCTCAAAGAACAATTAATTATTTTAAATTTTTTACAGTTTATGCTGAATTATGCCATGGCTAGTATTTGAACACTCAATGTATTGCCACTCTCTGTTGGGTGGTCGCTTTAGTCCCTCGGTCAGGATATCTTCGGAGAAATAGGAATGTTAATATGGACACAGCAAGATTCTCTGTTTTAACTCGACCTTTCGGCATATGTTTATTAGTTATGACCACACGCGTAGTTCTATTTTCCTCAAATTTGGTGTATGAATGTTCCTTGAAGTCATTAAAATCGACGTATATGTTGGTTTTTTGTAGCAAGGTTTACTGTTTTCCCATAATTATTAATTTAACTAAGTCGAATAAATACAATCTAAATCAACTCATATCTAGACAATCTAAATCAAACTTCCTAAAAGTAAATACTACGAACAACCGCATTAAAATGAAACCGTAACATCCCAAGAAAAATATTGAATGAAGTTCGCCTTAGAACAATACAACTCATTAAAACCCAGAAACAGTGTCACCATCGGAAAACCTTTTCCCACAAATCATTACCCAAATTACGGCACGTAATCTATTTAACCGGCATCTTTACCGGCATTATTATCTTTTACCCCAGCGCATGACGTCATTATTTAGTAATTATCCCTCTCGTCATTTTCAGGTCGAAGTTAAGAATCCGACGCGTGTTATTATTACGAGTGGTGAAAATCCGAAATTAAAACACCGTTTCCCACGAGCTCGAAACTGCTTCCACTTGGACACCTGTCACGCGCGGCCAACTCCGCGTTCGATTCCGACTCTAATAGCGGGTGAAATGAGTGTGGCCACGTGGCACCCTGGCCAGAAAAGTGACCACTTTGCGGCGTGCCACGTGTCCCGCGGTCGGCTGCGGTGCCACGCAACTGTGGTCTTCTGGTGCCACGCACTCATTGATTGTTGCGCGGGAATTGAGTGTGGGGCGTGTTGACTGCACTTCCGTTGGGGAAATGTCGACAAGGACATTGCAGGGGGGGATGTTGCAATGAAAATTAAAAAATTGGAGGATAAGAGTTGGCATGCAAATGTTCAATCGATGATTTGGGGAAGTGTTTGGACATTATCGACTCGTATCGCTGTTAAAAATGTATGCTCATTTTTAAAGAAAATTTCGTCATTTTTTCGAATTCATTTTTGACGAAACAATTGTCTGCGAAATGCTGCGATTAGATATTTAATTTAACTAAGGAATTTTTTTCGTCGTTTTTTCCACGAATAATATTTCGTCAACAATGAGGCCGATTTCAATGAAAATTAATGTTGAGAGGATGTTGCAATGAAAATTAAAAAAATAGGAGGATAAGAGTTTGCATGCAAATGTTCAATCGATGATTTTGAGAAGTGTTTGGACATTATCGACTCATATCTCTGTTAAAAATGTATGCTAATTTTTAAAGAAATTTTCGTAATTTTTTCGAATTTATTTTTGACGAAACAATTGTCTGAGAAATGCTGCGATTAAATATTTAATTAAACTAATTAAAAATTTTTGTCGTTTTTTTCACGAAAATTATTTCGTCAACAATGAGGACGATTTCAAATAAAATGTTTCAATGAAAATTAATGTTGGGGGGATGTTGCAATGAAAATTAAAAAAATAGGAGGATTAGAGTTGGCTTGCGAATGTTCAATCGATGATTTGGAGAAGTGGTTGGACATTCTCGACTCATATCGCTGTTAAAAATGAATGCTCATTTTTTAAAGAAAATTTCGTCATTTTTTCGAATTTATTTTTGATGAAACAATTGTCTGCGAAACCCTGCGATTAGATATTTAATTAAACTAAGGACATTTTTTATCGTTTTTTTTTACGAAGAATATTTTGTCAACAATGAGGACGATTTCAAATAAAATGTTTCAATGGAAATTAATGTTGGGGGGATGTTGCAATGAAAATTAAAAAATACAATAACGATACAATTATCTGCAAAATGCTGCGATTATATATTTCATCAAACTGATTAAAATTTTTGTCAGGAAAAGTATTTTGTCAACAATGAGCAATATTACAAATAAAATTCGATGGCGCGAAATGAATGTTCATTTTTTAAAGAAAATTTCGTCAATTTTTCGAATTCATTTTTGACGATACAACTGTCTGCAAAATGACGCGATTATATTTTCATCAAACTAATTGAATTTTTTTGTCGTTTTTTTGTCAACAATGAGGACGATTACAAGTAAAATTCGACGGCGCGAAATGGATCTCTTATAGTCATCTTACCATGGTTCAAAATTACGAGGTAATGTTTACGGGATTTTTCTTCGGGATAGATCCCGAAAGTCACTAATAATCGATCGTGCAGCTGTAATGCGACGTTAATTCAACTAACCAAAAAAAAAGTTATATAAGAATTTAATTCATTTTATGATGTATCTGAAAAATTATGATATATCTAAAAGTTTAATAAAAATCGCTTTGTTATTAGTTCTTTGTTGTAAGTTCTTAGCAATAAAAAAATGAATGAAAAATTATCTGCTATAATTACCCAGAATTAATTAAGCAAATTAATAAACAATTGTTATAAAGCTTTTAATGATAAGCGATTAAACTAAAATACCATACATTTGAAAGTAATCCATGAAAATTCTATATATCAATCAGGAATAAATGGACTTTACAACGGTTTCCCGGTACGACTTGGTTGTAATAGCCGATTTTTATTGAAAGGGATTTATGACGGCAGCCTATGTAGGCAAGCATTTACTTCTTTTACTCATTGCGCTTAATTTTAAACATTGTACTCATTTTTGAGTACATGTTTTTTTCAAAATCTGAACTTAATCTATTTGGATCCATTAGAAGCATCGAATGTACTCACAATTGTGTACATTTGACTTATTTGCAAGAACCTGTTTTTAACAGTGTGGTTTGTAGCAATAAGGACAAATGTCCATTTTGTCATTTTTTTAAAACCATTTTAAATATATCACTTTTAAATTTTGAGCATGGATCCTTCATAGTAGAGAAAACATAATGTTATATAATCTCGCTAACATCAAAATGAGGCCAACATGTATTGCCTCAGACACGTGTTAATTACGTCATTCCATTCTTAAATTTTCACTGTTACACATTTCCCAATTCATCAGCCAATCGCTAGTATTTTTTAATTCATAATTTTGAAAAGAAGTCACGTGTTAGCCATTCGGTCTGAGATGTTGGTTTCACGATTATGACGTCATATTCGATCTACTACAGTCCATTCAAGCTCGAAGCTTTTAAACTTCTAAATGAAATAGAAACCAATGGCTTCTCTAACCCTTCAAATCACACAATTTTGTGATTTCCGCAACATTGCAACAATACAGGGTCTCACATTTTGAAGCACTTTTTCTCAAAACTGCAATTTTGACAATGGTCCTTCTTACTCCAAGCCATTGACTTTGTAATTTAATTGGTCCGTTGTTCTCGATACAATTTCCTGGGATATCAATCAAGTAACTTACTGGGTCAAAAATGGCATATGTTATTACGCAAAGTTTGTCGATACTAAGCCGTCATCTCCAATTGAAGTCAGAGTTCAATGGACGAACCTAAATAAACCACCAGAAAAAATGGTACATCAATCAAATAACTTCCTGTATCAAATATTGCATTGGTTATTATTCAAAGTTTGTCGATACTAAGACGTCATCACCAATTAAAGTCAGAGTTTAATAACGAACCTAAATAACCCACCCAGAAAGAATTCTGAAAACTCGCTTTAAGGAAATGTGTGGCGGTGCATTTGTCTCTAACCTCTGATGTTAGAAAACAATTTGAAATCAAGCTTACTTTCATATGTTTTGTTCTTCACCAACAAAACCTATTATTTAGATATTATTGCGATTGAAGATAAAATAATTTTTGAGGACAGGTCAAACATTTCACACGGCTCTAAGAAATTGAAACTACTTTATAGGAATAGGCTTATATATATTTTGTGAATAATAATTATATTTTGAGAATTATTATTGGGTACTTTATGAAGCTGCAATAATATATTGAAAGCTATTGTTTTAACCATAACGAAAAATACACTGATGTTAAAAATTGTTACGACCTTGCACCAAAATTTGGTACCCATTTAGCTGCAACCAACCTTTGGTGCTTAGTTTCGCCATTTTATGGTGCTATCACGGATACCATTTAGTGGTGAAGCGTTGCACCAAAACTCATAAAGTTGCATAAAACTCAGAATTCGAGTTTTCTTCTTGTTGATGTTTTGTTTAAGAAACAAACATGTAACTTAATTGTATTAACATATAAATACTAGTATAAAATATATTGTAGTTAATTCTTCTCATTTATAAGCTTCGAAATTAATATTTTTGTAGAATATTGTCCTTTTTTCGAAGATCGTTAATTTGATTTCCTATTCATTTGGAATTGATAATCCGATTATATATTTTCCAACTTTGCAAATCATTAAAAAAAGCTAAATAAAGTAGAATTTGTTCTATTTTTTCTGCTGGAATGTATTAAGGTTTCTCACTTATATGAAACCCAGGAATATTGGTAAATATAACGTGTAAATGAAAATATGGCAACACTTGCCAAAATGTTTGCCTCAATTTACTTGTTTATTAGAGCAGGGTTTGTTAGTAGTTTTTTTTTGCGTAATGCAACTACTTATATAAGCTCGTCTACTCGTTAAAAGCGCCAATTGTCGTCAAGACAGCGTTAAAAGCAGTTGTGAGTGTGTAATGCTAGAGTTAATGGAATTCGAACGCCACCAAATTGTTGGGACTCGTATAGTGGGTGCTTTTCCAACCAATATAGTGGAAGTTTTTGGTGTATCATGAGGCACAATATCCTGGATTATGACCGCTTACAGTAAAACTAAAAAAAATTGTATTTGACAAACACCAGATTTGATTGGAAAAGTATGTTGAGTGAGAAAGACACAGCTGTAAAAGCGATTGCTGAGATGAATGCCGTGCTCACAAATCCTAAAAGCACCAAAACAATAAATATGAAATACGATTTCTATGGTTGAGCTGTCATTGCAAAACTAAACATCAGAAATAAAAATGCTTTTAAGAGGAAACAGTGAAGCCAAAGCCATCAAACCTGGACTATAGAGCATCATAAATACAATAAATACTTCATTCGGTCGAGCTTTACACTGTTTCCGATATTTGGCCGAATTTCCGTTTGGAGAACTCTGTTCTCAAGCTTACAAATCAGATTGTTTGCTATTGAGGGTGAAACATGGCTGGGTTTCAGTCATGGTATCGTTAGCCCTATCGCGGTATTCTTTCAGACCCATCATTATCCTGGAAAGTTACGCTACTGTTTATGTCCATGACCCTTTTGAGTGACCAGAGCCAATCCGTGGTGCAGAGTTTGTTCCGGAATGATGATTGCGTGCATCAAGATGACAAAGTTCTTGTTCACACAGCTCATAATAAGACTGGCTTTCTGAGCAACAAGATAGTATTTCACATCTGCGAAGGCCCCCACAATCGCCCGACATCAATATTAGCGAGATTTTATGGTCAATGTTAAATACAAATACTCGAGCGCGCTATTCACCTCCATTATCATTAACGGAACTCATCAATCTTTTGCAGGAAGAACAGTACAAAATTCTTCTGAAACTACACAAAGCCTCTATTTATCCATTCCAAGAAGACTACAAGCAATTTTGAATAACAAAAGTGTTCCTACGCGTAAGCAGTTGAGATTATATGTATTTTCCTATGTGTTTCTATATTTTTGTGAACCCGTATATATAATCTACATCTATACATCAAAAATCCTAAAGGATTTCCACGCCATTCATTAAAAAATTAGATATGTTGTAGTTCTTCATTGGGGTTGATCAGTTTGAAGCCATACAACGCGCAGTAGCCATAATAATAAACTAGTATCATTTCATGCAGGTTAACTTGTATGAGTCAAGTCATTGAGCAGTCGCGATATGGTTGCTAATCAGCAATTCATTGGGGTTGAGGAGGCCATGTAATTGTGGTTTAACTTCAATGGATCACGACGGTGGGCGCGTGGCCGATCTGCATGACTGCACACACGTGCTCACGCTGCGGAACAATGGCTGTGGGAACTTAAAAATAATCCGGCGGTTTTGAATAGAAATGAATGGTTAACTTTAATTGAGTAGAAACACAACAATGATTGGGTTTGACGTTTAGTTTTTGGACTCCAATTGACAAATTATATCGAATAGCTGAAAAACGGAAAACCGAAGAGGTTGAGCCGATGACATTTGCGTCATTGGCAAAAACTTGAACAATTGCGTCAATAGATAGATTACTGGATGTCTATGAATTTTTTTCGGTTAGTTTATTAATGACACATTTGGATGCTCAGATGAACATTTAGAGATAATTTGATTTCTATTGCCAATGAATGCTCCAACAATGTTCAGATAATTTGAACAACAGTGTAAATCTCGCGGCGCAAATGCTTTGATTTTCAAAGCAACTGTTACTAGTAGGGATGAGCTTAACAGTTATTCTACAATAACAGTAGTTATTGCGATATTATTGACGAATAACAGTTACTTTTAACTGTTACTTAAGTATTTTTTCAGAGAGAAGAACCAATCGTACTTCATTTATCATAATAATGAAATAATTTGAATAATATTTTTTTTGCAATAATATTTTTTTCGGGTTTGGGTCGTTTTCAATCGTTCATTAATTTTGGACATGTGTCAATAACGAAGTAAATAATATTTAATCCAGCTCGTTTTTTGTGATATGAGAGGAATTTTCATCTAGGAACAAGTTTATTTCATTCAAGGCCGTTGAAAGTGGGAGCAAATCGTTCTTCTTTTGCGGTTTTTTTTAGTAACATGTTAATAATTTTTTTCACCTGTTAATTTTTTAACCTGTTCTTTTTTTAACTTGCTCTTTTTTTACGGTTTTTGCGTTTTGATCAAATTAAACAGCACATCTATTAATTGTTTAGATAACTTATTTTATTCAATTTATATATTTTCGATTTTGAAATACAACTTTTTTGAGGAAATAAAGAACTGTTAGTTTTAAAAAATAATATCTTTAATTATCGTAAGTTGAAATAATGATATATTTTTACTGTTATTCTAATATCACTCATCCCTAGTTACTAGCGATAAAAGACGTGTAATCAAAGGTAACAGGTTCGAGTCTCGCAATGTCTTTTAAATAGGTAATTGGTCTTATATTGCAACTATCGTTCTTTTAACCTGTATATTACTGAAATAATATTGTAACCTTTCCGAAAAACTGTAGCAGTATTTACAAATAAAAAATGTATCCCATATACTTTACTTTATTAAATTTTTTTTTTGGTAATATCTAAATTCCAAAAGATAAATTATCAAATATTAAAACAATTGATATTTATTTATGATTTATCAATTAAATAATAATTTACTAATAATTTAAATTTTCAACTTGTTTTGAGAAGTCAGAGAAATTTTCCTTGTTATTTGGATTTAAATAATTGAATATTGAAATAGCCATTTTCTTAATTTTTGTTCGTATGTAAATTAATAACTTATTAAATTTGCTTCTAATTTGTGTAATTGTTTTCTCTGAATGTCATAATTTAAATGGTTCATTCTCAATATTAAAATAATTCATTGAACACAATTCAAAGGATAAATTCTTTGCATTTTTTATTATTAATTTCATTTAATTAATTGGAGATAAATGTTACTTCAATCACTTATATCAATTTTCTTTATTAAATAATGGTGCATTAATCAAACTGGTAATCGCTTTTGTTTTCGCCGGGTGAGAAAACCCTTTGAATTGTTAATCGCTATTATACATCAAAACCTTAAATTAAAAATTAAATTGCATCAAAAATTCGGAAAAGCCAAAAAAATATCTTTCACTAAATGTGCTCCATAGTGATCTTCACCAACTAAGGAACCCCAAGCAACATTTTTTCCCCCATTTCCGCCTTTTTCCGAAGACATTTTCCAGGCATTTAAAAATTATTCGACCGTTTGTTTGCCCGGCCGGAATTAATTTCCGAATCAAAATTTTAAAGGATGTTTTTGCGCTCGACAAATAGCACACCTATAAGTTAAACCAATTATTTATTTGCATATCGGAGGTTGCTGTTTAATGATTAAAATCCAGCGCAGAGTTGTATTTAATTGAAAAGTCGTTTCGGGGGAGTATTTGTAAAAACTATTAGCCTGTGAGAAAGTTTTTTTATTACTTCTTCATCTCATCTTCTCAATGGTGATTCGGAGCAGCGATTCTTCAAGAGATGGTAATGCCTTTTAAAGTGGCTTCGGCTCATCTTAATCTCTTAGACGACTCCCCAGAGCTCGGATTCTTTCCTTCAAAGAAAATTGCTCATTTGAAGCTCAAATATTTGGTCTCTCTGTCATCATTTATTTACGATGCGCGTCGTTGCATCCCCGTTCGAAATTAATGCCGTCGCAATCGGAAATAAATATGAAGCAACATAAAAAAAAAGAGATCTTGTTACTACTAAAAAACAAACAATAGCTTTGCTCCTGTAATTGATGTTTGCTCAGCCTATCCTCGAAATAACGATTGAAAAACCGTGAAAGAGAGAAAAACATTATTTGCTTTACTTTTCAGCAGTCGACTAAGTTTCAATAAATTAATTATTCATATTTGATTTCCGAAGAATTAGATCGAGAAAGTAATGTAAATAGCAAATTGCCGGGCAAATTTAATTGAGCCGTTCTTTGTTGCCACCTAGAAACCCTGCGGAATTAAGATAGATTCGAATTTAAATTTTATTGCCAGATTTTCTAGCTGAGTTCTTTATTATTTATTATTATTATTTTTTCTTCTCTTTTTGATTATGTTTCCCCCTCCCCTTTCCCCCCATTTGGGATAAATTGAACGCATTTTCTAAAGGCACTTCGAACGAATAAAAGTGATTTTCTAACTTATTTAAAATCTGCGTTTTCAATTAGTTTTAACTATAAAAGGAAAACTACTAAACGCGAAGACGAGAGAGAGAATGTGATTAAGGCATTTAAACTATTGTAACATTTTGATGTATTTTTGTTGGGAGTCGCCCCCCCCCCCCTCCTCCCTTTTCCCCTTTTGATTTAACGATGGTATTTCGGTGGTCTTAAAGTATAAAGGCGAGTTTAAAAGATGTGTAACTTTAATTTAAAAGCTTCTATTTATTCGTTTTGATGTAAATATATTTTAAATATTACATATACAGTGAGATGCATTTAATATTGTTTTTTTCTTCTTCTGAAATACCGTCTAGACGCATATATTTATTAATGTATTTTTATTCTGGTTATTTTAATGCAATATTAATTATTGAATATAATAATGGAATTTTTAAATACTGTATTTAGATATTTGATAATATACTGGTTGTTTTACAGCATAACATAAAACAGGAATTTAGAGCTTTCTTTGTATATTTGATTGTATATTTGATGATAGTTTGTATTTTATTATACTTTTACTTTAATATTTTACTAGGTTATAAATGTTCTTAAATTTTTTTTTCCGTTTCAAACGTAAATAATTCTTACAAAAAAGACACCAGTACATTTAAAAAACTTTTTTATACATCTTCTGTTTTAGACGGGTACACAATTGGTTATCAATATGCATGGTTGCCTCGTTTTTCAAAATTTACCTGTCAGTTAAATGGAAAAGCTGAATTTAAAGACTGAGATGTATCATACAACCCTCTGATATATTAGCGGTTGGGCGAAAATGATAAAAAAGGAAAAATAATATGGTCTTCAGCACCCTAAAATTCTATTTCGTAGTTTATTAATAATTTTTTTAGTTAAATAATGACCTTCTTAATGAAATTTTGTGTTTGTAGTATTATATAATCAAGATTTTTTTTTCAATAGAACAAATTATTGAATTCTTTAAGTATTGTTTCTTTCAATAGGCAACTATCGTCATTTCTTTAGACATTCAGTGTAAATTTAGCTCTTCCGTTCATGCAGAAATACGAAGCATAAGTTAATACGAAGCATAAGTTAATACAAAGCATAAGTTAATACGAAGCATAAGTTAATACAAAGCCTACGTTAATACGAAGCATAAGTTAATATGAAGCATAAGTTAATACGAAGGATAAGTTAATACGAAGCATAAGTTCTCGGAACTACAATAGCTCCATAAGGTTGAGAACAATTAACTATAAGAATTTTAGTTAATAATTCTTATAGTTAATTGTTGTAGTTAATTATTGTAGTTAATTGTTATAGTTAATTGTTAGAAGAACTAAAAGAATCAACTTTTGATAATTAGCTAAGTAACAATTTTAAATTTTATAAATCATGAATATAATTTTTATTGGTTACTTTATTTTAACATGTTTTATATTTTTTATACAAATTCCCATGCTTCAATTTCAATTCAAATTATTATTTTCAAATTCAAACGAAGCACAAGTTCTCGGAGCTACAATACAGTAGCTCCAGACGGTTGGTAACAATTAACTATAAGAATTATAGTTAATAATTCTTATAGTTAATTGTTATGAACTATAACAATTAACTTTTGATAATTATCTAAGTAACCATTTTTAATTTTAAAAGCTCAAATATAATTTTTATTGGTGGTTACTTTATATTAATATATTTTATTACAAATCCTTATGCTTCAATTTCAATTCAAATTTTTACGTTTCAAATTCAAATTGTTAATTTTTAATTCAAATTCTAATGTTTCCATTTTAATTCAAATTCTTGTGTTTCAATTTCTTTTTCAGGTGCCATATGCCATCCTCTTGATTGAATTTTAATTGCTGATCCTTAATGAATAATGCATCCTTTAAGACTTTTCGTGGAATGTGATTTCTATAACATACATATTTACTTCAAATGTCAATTTTAATTGTCTCCATAACTATTGCACATTTCTATTAGCTTTTTTTTCAATTTGCGTGTAAATAAAATCATTACCTTAATAAGCAAGTGACATAATAAATAAACATTTAATGAAAATAATCAGTGATCAATCAATCTTGAACAGCCAATTAATACCCACTTGGCTTGATAATAGTTATAAAAGTTAAAATAGTAAAATAAAAATAAAATAGTTAAAAAAGCATCATGAAGACCAGGATTTTTGCCATCATTGCCCATAATAGAAAAACAACACCATGGCAGAAAATCTCAAAATTTCTCTCATTTCACACCCATTCATTTCTGTTTCGCAATCAGGTATGCGTGATTTCAACATACACCTGCGCATCACTTACTGATTTTCACCCTAAAAATCAGTTCATGCATCGAAGGACATAGTGTTTCATGAAAAATGTGTGTGTATCCTCTCCCTGTATCCCACACTTCACGCTCCAGTGAGTTATGGTTGCAGCTGTGCAGCTAAACACTGCATCAGGAAAAGAAGGATATGAACGTATCGCGGGATTTTGGATGCCTTTGTTGCGATATGGGAAAGTTGGACATCTAGGAACTTGCGTGAATTTCGTAGTTGAGGAACATGGATATTATTTGTTGGTGGTAAACATTTGGAGTTACTATTAAGGGCTCATGGGAATGTTTATTATATACAGAGCCCTCACACAATTTTTTTTTGGGGGGGGGGGGGGGTAAAAAAGAAATTTCCCAACTTAACGATTCGAAATTTCCAATTAAACAATTCGAAATTCCCTCCCAACTTAACTACTACTCGAAATTCTTAACTTAACAGTGCTGAAAATTCCCAGTTTCAACTTGTCGGCATTTTTCATAATTTTTTTTATATGTTAGGTAATATTATACAGTCTCTGACAAGCATTAGTTTGTTGCACGCATGTTCCAATACATTGTTCGTTCTGAGGTCTAATAATTTAAATGTAATCTTACTAGTTGTGTCATTTATAATCTTCTCTAGCTTTCATTTGCTAAAAATATTAATTTTCTTCATTCATAAATTTTCCCAACACGGGGACTTTTAAAACTTTAAATTCCCAACTTTTAGGGTTTCCATATTATTGAGGGGGGGGGGGGGGGTCGAGCTTCTCCCCCTGTAAGACGGAAATGATTATATAACTATTTTATAAAAAGAATATATATTAAAGAATATAAGGATATAAATAAAAGTTAAAATTAAATATTAAAATAATTTAAAAGAAATATATTAGTACCATAAATTAAAAGTATAGTATTAGTAATATAAATTAAAAGTATAGTATTAGTAATATAAATTAAAAGTAAAATAAATAAAAATGCGATTTAAAAGTTAAATAAACGAATAAAATAAATTAAAAGTAAATAAAACTAATAAAATAAATTAAATATTTATAAGTTAGATAGAAAAAATTAAATGAAATAATTTAAAATGAAATAAATTGAAATGAAATAACTTTAAATGAAATAAATTTAAATGAAATAATTTGAAATGAAATAATTATAAATGAAATAATTTTAATTGAAATAATTTTAATTGAAATAATTTTAAATGATATAATTATAAATGAGATAATTTTAAATGATACATTAATAAATGAGATAATTTTAAATGATACATTAATAAATGAGATAATTTTTAATTAAAAAAAAATTAGAATTAATTAAAGTATTAAATTAGTTTTTAAATAAAAAATTACTACAAAAGTAAAGTAATTAAACAAATTAAAAAAATAAACTAAAACTCATCCTAGATAGTTACATTGCTATACTTACAGTAACTTGCAAACTCAATGCTGGCTTTCAATGACGTTTTTCCTCAATTCTAATATATTTATAACAATGTACAACATTGTATCACTCTTCACTTACACAATTTAAACTGAGAAAGTATAATAGATATTTTTAGCAGCTCAGAGTAACGAAGCTTATAAAGACATAAAAATAGATTATAGTATTTTAGAAACAAAAGCTTACGAGACATGCGATTCGAAATTTTTATCTTTGGTCATTCTTTTCCTTGCTTAAAAATTTAATAGAAACTTTCATTGTTAGTCTATTACTTTAAAAAAAACTGAGATATAAACTAAAACTAAAAAGCTATCTAATGTTGACAATTTGTGGGCCGCAGAAAAATTGTTTAATGTCACACTAAAACCACTAAGCCATAGAATGAATACATGTGAGAATGTTTGCTCTAACTGTCACGAGCGTAATGTGATAACACACTTTTTTCCCCTTTTATCTTTTCATTGATTGTATAGTTGTTTGCTTACTATTTTACTATTTTGTTTGTTTAGGGTCTAGACCTTATGTTTACTTTTAAAAGGATCATTACACTTTCAGCGTGCTTTTATTCGTGTGAATTGGCAAATGAGTGAACACATAAACATGGGTAATACCTGTAAATAAACAATTTTTTAAAAAATCAGATGATATGTTCTTGTTATAATGGTAGTAATTCATATTGTTTCAGTTTTTGAATGAATCTTGTTTATTTTAAAATTATTTAATTGTTTCCATTTTTAATTGGTTGGATTTGGTGTGATACCTGTTTCTTCTTATTGTAAAAAAGAATACATACACTAAAAATAATTGTTTTCAACTTTAATAAGTATTTTTAGTTAAAAAAATTAAACTTTTAATTTGCAGCTGAAAAAAAAAGTTTTTTTTTTGCTTTAATGAACATACTAGGAACGTTTCAGAATGTGTAAAATTTTATTATATTAAAAATATGTTGGTGAAAATATATAATAGATATTTAATATATATTTGTAATAGATAGTTGAAAAATAACTAAATCAAAGCAAAATGAATTTTTAAAAGACAAAATTAAATACAGGAGTTATGTAAGGTGTCCTAAAAATTATATTTATTACCATTTAAGGAATTCAAACGTATATATCCGTTCATGTACTTCCAGTTTTTAACAATACTCATAATTTAAAAACTCACAAAAAATATCTAATTTAAAACACTTTTAAATTTTAAAAAGTTCGGAGAATTTTAAATTACTTCTTTACCAGCATAATTTTTTTTAAAAAATAATTATGCTGGTAAATAATTAATTACAGAATATGTTCGAAATAAAAAATACATTTTATTGCAGTGAAAACAAACTTACAGAATCAATATTTTCGGTTTCCTCTTCAGGGTAAAAAAAACAAACTACTTTGCTAATAAAAAATATATGTTCAAAATAATGGAGTAGGTTGATAAGATCAAATAATTAACTAAATAACAAGTTAATTTATTTTAAATTAAAAAAAATATCTGTCAATTAATATCCTTCATAAGATAATAAAGACTGCTTTTGATTATATTTGAATCATTCTTAACATTTTTGTGATATTCTGTGTCATGCTTACATGATGTGCATTTATCTTTATGTTGGATTATTTACTAAAGTACATAAGAATTAAACTGTTATATCCTAAAGATAACTAACTAAACGCTTTTTTTTATAAATTTATGCATCTATTAAAATTACACAAATAATGAATTTCTATATAACGTAAGGAAAGTAAGTATTTTAACCCGTTTTGTTCCTTCTTTGTCAGACAAACAGAATAGAGTGATGCAAAATTTACAAGAAAAAAGTAAATTAAATAAAAATTCCTCAGAAAAAAAAAACTTATTCTTTCGAAGACAATTATGACACTAATTTATTAAAAATGTTTTTTAGCTCAGCATGACCAATAGCTTTGGACATCCTTATAAACAAAATTGCGATTTATAATGAATTTTTTTAATCATCATTAAATATATATTGAAGAGTAGAGTGGGATCGGTATCTAATCTCAAATATCCAAACTCATCTTTCTTACCCTTTAATCAGCAAATAAAATTTAGAAATATAAAAAGACACAACTGACAACTTTTATATAGCGTTACAAATCAAATGTGTTCTTTTATATATATTTTCAGCCATTTAATTATAAATAAGAGTTAAAAGCGACAACTATTTGGACAAGGCCCTGAAGTTAATTTAATTTAAGATATTACTTTACTTATAATCTTGCTATGCGCTTTTCCATATTACCTTACCATATATTTTTTCTTTCAGTTTCAACTTTAAAATCACGTAGAACAATAATTTTGAGTTGTACTTCTTTAATATTATGTATGGACCCACCAGATCATATATATTTTCTTTCTAAAAATGGTTTTTTTATATAAAATTAAAAAAAAATTTTAAGGTGTTAAAGCTTAAAAATTGGATGTGAAATGATGCCCTGATTTGTAAATTTGCTTTTCATACATTTTCATGTATTCAAGAGTTCATACATTCCCTTTAGGGCAAATGTTTATTAATTACGCCATTCTAATTTTTATCTTTTTTTACCCACCACTCCTTTCTTCATGTCACGCATTGTGAACGAAAACTCGCGATTATTTTTACAAAAATTTGAAAGCTACAGTTTTCTCTTTCTAATAGATTATATATGTTAAAGTATTGATTTTACTTTAAAGTATTAAAGAAACTTTTTGAGGAAACTTTATTTTAAGCTACTCATTTAGTTATAATTTAAAATAGTTAACCAAAGAAACTTGCACAATTCTTGTAGGTTTTCATTTTTATAGTGTAAGTGATGAGACTACGTTAGAGAGTACAAACAATGATTATTGTTTTGAAATTTAATATTGTTTACTAGAAAATTGATGACTCCATCTATCCATTTTATATACTACATTCAAAACTTACGACTTCATTGACGTCTTACAGTGTCCTGTAAAAGTATTTCTAGTCAATCATTGCATTATCGATGTAATGATTTAAAAATTTTGAAATTTGTTTAAAGAAAAAATAACATTTTATAAATATAATACTTCTACTATAAGGTAATGTAGCACTCACTCTTAAAAATAAGCGCCCAAATTTTATTTAAATATGCTCGGATTACACTTTTCGTCAAAATTGATAAAATATGTTCTTGAGTTTTTAATAAATTTAAGAAATGGTGAGTAATTATTGAAATATTTGATATAAATTTTTAAATATATGAAATATTAAGTTATTATTTAATTAAATGATGACATATTTAGTAAAATGATAAAATATGTTCTTGAGTTTTTCATAAATTTAAAAAAAGAACGAAATATTTAGTAATTATTAAACGATTTATTTCTTTATTTTTGATGAAAATTTTTATCGAAGAATAGTTAATGTTACTTTCGTCAAATTTAAGTATCCATTTCAATGATGCTTAAATTGGGGATATTATAAAACATTGAAAATGTTTGTTTGAAATACACCCAAAGTCTTATGAAACATTTTACTGTATGTTAAAGAGTTCCAATTAAAGTCAATCATATTGTATTTTAAACTTCGTAGACCCCAAGGTAGATAGATACCCACTAAGATTTGAAAAATCTGACATTTTGATGAACCAATGGTTATATATACAGGGAGGTCACAAATTGTTATGCGATGGTCATTGTTTGGCTGTATCACATTTAGCTGTATTGTGTATTGGCATAATTAAACATTAACTTCGCATAATTACTTCGCTTACATTTTATGCAAGTAGTAATAGAAATAATTGTAATAGAAATAATGTAATTAAAGTATATATAAAATGGATTTATAATGTATAGTTAACCTTCCGACGGACGCAATTGATCTGAAAGCCACAGCGATGAATGCACGCACAATTTCATAAATTTTTTTTTGACTGTTTTCATGTAAAATATTTGTTGTTTTTTTGCAGAAAATTTCTATTTTTCTTAATTTTAGATCTTGGATAAAATAATGATGTCCATTACTTGACAGTTGTATAATTAATATTTAGTATGTTTTTTTAATATGTGGCTCAGCAAGCATAACAAACAAATTTTGTCCGACAGCCAAATTTTGTCCGAAAATTTTTAGACAGCCAAAGAATGACCATCGTCCAACAAAGTTGATGCCATCTTGTATTATATGTCATATTAAATCCTTTTTTTATCTCTAAGAGTAAACTGAAATAAAAATTAACCAAGAATTACCTAAAGTTTGATATCCATGAATAATACTAAGTTTGATACCCAAGAGTAATTCCATATTTAATCGGAGGTCACGATTTGATACCCAGATTAATCCTAATTCAATTTTCAAGAGTAATGAGCTGAGAGTAAATTACTTAATTTACCTAAGAGGAAAAAAAATATTCAGTTTGATACCCATAGCAATCCCAAGTTTGATTACCCAAACTAATCCCAAGTTTTATACTCAAGAATAATTCTAAATATGATACCTAAGAATAATTTCTAGTGAGTAAATTGTATAAAAAATACTTCAATTCAGTGAATGTTTGACAGTATATATGACGATTGGAAGTTCCTTTATGATATAGTGTTTTAAATGCTTTTTCCACCTATTCTAATTCTGATATAATTACACTTTTAAAAATAGGTATTCAAAAATAAGTAAAATGTACTTATTTTTTATTACATTCCATGTTTATCATAGCTCCGAATACATGTTTCATTTTTGAAAAACACATGTATTTAAAAATGAGTAAAAAGAGCAGTTGATTGCCTGCATAGCCTGCCTTCATAAATCCCTTTCAATAAATATTGGCAATTACAACTTAGACTTACCGGAAATCGAACCCAGGTCTGCAGCACAGCTATCCACAGTCTTAATCGTTAGGCTTATCAATGAAAAGCGAAGAAGTTATAAACAGAAGTAATGTTAAAAAGGTGTGCCAAAAAATTAGAAGTAAAATGATAGAATTGTAATAACTCAGTATCCATTTCAGCAATCGACATCAAATAATGCGGAAAACCATCTTCTGAACAACTATTTTAAGTTTTCAAGTAGCTTTGTTAAGATGGCTTGAACAGAAGCTGAGATTAACAATATTAAGTTACACAGTTCATTTTTGAGAAAGTATGATGACTTAAATTTGAGTACGTCATCGCTCATTTACGATGCAATTGTACTTAAAGAAAAAAAAAGGACATTCATGTACTAATTTTAAGCACTTTAAATTTACAGTGTACGTGCTGAAGGAAATATGTGAAAGATATATTTCGTGTAGGAAAAATCTTGCCGAGGCATACACTTGATGTTGGGCCTATCAATACCCCAATTACAACTCGTTCATAACGAAATAAACAAAAAATACAAATATTTAGATAAAACTTATACAAATTTTATCATTTTATTATACAAATTACTGTACAATGTCTGCAATGACTATCGCAACGAGTTGGTGTGAGTTCATGGCTCCAGTGAGATTGAGCATTGGACGTCTTAACTTTGCCTCCAGCTAAACTAAAAGATGGCACGAGACACTTGTTGACGGATCATTCGTCGATCCCCAGTCGGCTGAGGCAGGTGTTCAGGAGCCCCGAGCCACCTGTGGAAGGGAAATACAAAATTTACGTATGGACTTCGGAAACAATACCTATTTCCCATATGAATTCGACGCCAAATTTTGAATTTAATCCTGTCGACTCAAGATGCCAATTGCTTGATATTTTCTTCATGTGACTTTCTATTAGTTATCTTAAAATAATTTAGTAGTTAGAAATGTAGTAATTTATTATATTTTCCTTCGACCAAACAAAATATACGTATGGACTTCGGAAACAATACCTATTTCCCATAAGAATTCGACGCCAAATTCTTAATTTAACCCTGTCGACTCAAGATGCCAATTGCTTGATATTTTTTTCATGTGACTTTCTATTAGTTACCGTAAAGTAATTTAGTAGTTAGTAACGCAGTAGTAGCAATTTGTTATATTCTCCTTTGACCAGAACAAAATTTACGTATGGACTTCGGAAACAATACCTATTTCCCATATGAATTTGACGTCAAATTTTGAATTTAATTATATCGACTCAAGATGTCAATTGCTTGATATTTTCTTGATATGGCTTTCTATTAGTTATCGTAAAATAATTTAGTATTTAGTTTTGAAGTAATAGTAATTTGTTATATTCTCCTTTGACCTGCTGTCCATTAAAATGTATGTTTTAGTTTCCCTCCTATTGTGAAAGATTTTATTGTAGCAAATAAGAACTGGAGTAAAAGATTAATCGGAAATCTCTTTTTAGCTTTTATAATCTGGAAACAGCTGTCCTTTGACCGAGCATCAGCGAAGTTTCTGTTTTAACTCGACCTTTCGGCATATGTTTGTTATGTAGTTACGACAACATGCGTTGTTCGATTTTCTTCAAATTTGTTCATAAATGTTCCTTGAAATCATTAAAATCGACAATATATGTTTTTTTTATTTAAAGATTTTTTTTGGTTGCAAGATCTACTGTTTCCAGAATTACTAATTTACAATATGGTGAGATACGTGAGTCAAGTAGGAAAAAGGACGCTCTCGAGTTTCATGTTCTGTATTAATATAAATTTATTACTAATTAAACTTTGCAAAAATTATTAAATTTTTCTATAGTGCTTACGACCTCATTATCCACTAAAATATATGTGCTCTCCAGCAAAATTTGGATTTTAAAATTCATTATATTGATAAAAAAAATATCATTTTTAATAACCATTTGTCCAGACAAGCTTGAAATTGAAATAATATATACATATTTTATTTTGCACGGGTCTTAGGAGTATATAAGATTTTTTTTATTATTGGTGTATATTTATAAACTATTATTGGTTTATTAATATATGTTGTACGAATATTGCTTTGGTAAAACGAAAATTTAGTGAAATGTGCCTTTTATAGAAAGAACAAAAGACAAAGACACAAATCCATAAGATGTTAAATATTTATCAATACAAAAATTCTAAAGATACAGATTGTAATTAACGATATCTGTGTGTAACTATATTTTCAATATGTCTGGTTCAAAATTTTGGGATAAATTGTTATACATAAAACGAAAAATTTTACTTGCTTTGAAAAGAGTTATGCAAGTATTGAAAACTTTTAAATTCATTTAGAATATAGATGATTGTTATAAAAAACATTCAATAGAAGTATATATTTTATTCAATAAGTTAATGCATTTATATAACTGTTCTCAATATGTAAGGTATTGTTTTATGAAATAATTTTTTTGTGTGCAAATTTAGTACGTTTTGGAGTACAAGTTTATCTTAATAATATTCAATAAAATCTGCTATTCCCAACTACAAAGAACAAAAAGAACGTAAGTTTTACCTTTGTAACACAAGAAATAAGTTTGTAACACAAAAATTAAGTTTGTAACACAAGAAATATGAATTGATGCCTTAAGATGAGGTATACCTTACGTTGAGTTTTTTTAAAATGCAAAAATTAATCGTATTTTAGACTCGTAGAGTTTTGAAACTTATCATGCGATTTTTTCAATATATAAGGTATTGCTTTATGAAATAATTCTTTTGTGTGCAAATTTAGTTCATTTTGGAGTACAAGTCTATCTTAATAAAATTCAATAAAATCTGCTATTCCCAACTACAAAGAACGTAAGTTTTACCTTTGTAACACAAGAAATAAGTTTGTAACACAAGAAATATGAATTTATGCCTTAAGATGAGGTATACTTTACGTTGAGTTTTTTTAAAATGCAAAAATTAATCGTATTTTAGACTCGTAGAGTTTTGAAACTTATCAGGCGATTTTTTCAATATATATGGAATCGCTTTATGAAATAATTCTTTTGTGTGCAAATTTAGTACATTTTGAGATACAAGTCTGTGTTAATAAAATTCCATAAAATCTGCTAATCCCAACTACAAAGAACAAAAAGAACATAATAAAGAACATTTCCTTGATTTTTGTTATGTGCAATTAAGTCTTTTTTAACTACATCCATGAAAGCGTAACATTATTATTTTCTTTAAAAAATATTGTAGAATACGTGTCCTTCCTATAAATTCAATTTGTTTTCGGTCCCATAGTGGGGAAATACTATGTAAGAAATATATCGTAAGTAAATTTTGAAAAAATTGTTATATCTGAAATCTAGAGATAATAAACTCTAAACAAAACAATATAATAATGACTCTTCCTGATTCACTTCCTTTACGGAATTGTTTTCTATTTCTAGTTTTTGTTCATCTTTTTGTTCCTTTTGTGTATGTTTCCTCTGTGTGTATTTTGTAAGATATTGCAGTTTATTGCAGAAATTGTTTCTATTGGAAGATATTCTTCTTGTAATAAGAATTTGTATTGGTGTTTTTATCTATATTTCTTTTGACAACAATTACATTCTTAAAATAAAAATATCTACATGTGTAACTTATACAAGTACCTGTGATTATAAACGTTGTACTTTCTTTTTATTTTAACTCTTCGAAATAATCTAAAGAATTTACCATATGCGACATAGAATTAATATGAATTTTCAAAATAGGCACATTAACTAGAAATAAAGAACAGATGTTCTATATAAAAGAGACGATAAATACGTTCGCAATCACGAGAAATGGTTTTGAGGTGTTTATTTTTGGGACTATATTATGTGATACTTTCTCTGGAAAGTGGGTTTAAAGTCAAAGATAAATAGAAATTGAAGATGAGAAAAAGTTGTATACATTTTGTTTTAAATTTGTTGTATAACAAACCTTTGTGGGTTTTATACACCCACATTTTCTCCTTTTGGATAATTAAAAATTTATTTCCGATTAAAACTGACAGAAAAATCAATCAAAGTTTATATTTTTATTTATAAGCGAAACGATTAATAAATACATTACTTTTTTTGCACTTGGTAAGTAATCAGAATGAGAAAAGTTTAGGAAAACTAAAATTTCAAAGTGCGCATAATGATGCACTTATTTTTAAAATAAATATTAATATGAATATTTTTAAAAGTGTGTTTACTTAATAACACAAACTATTACTTCATTTTGTTATTAAAACAGTCAAAGTTGAAATAAATTTTTTCAACCCTGTACTTTAACATAGAAATTGTTTTAAAAATTAAAAGTAGTATATTAATAAAATTTTCATATTTTATTGTTTTAAAAATACCTCAAAACGCAACTTTAAAATTTAGATTCTATTCTAAAAACCTACTTAAATGCGATGCAAGGCGTGGTTTATACGTTTGTATTAGATTCATTATTAACTAAAGTAAAATTCATAACCACATAAAATAATTGGTTCTGCCTTTGATTTGCAAATAGCGTTTTTACAATTCCAAAGCAAATACATCAACTAAATAACTGCTCTGTTTAACTAAATTATTTCATTGTTTATTTTAAAAATCAGTCAGAGTTACAAGATAAAAGTTTGAGTTTTATTATATCTCAAAGCAGGGTAAAAATGATCAAAATTACCTAAAATCTAAATTACATACCATTTTAATACAGATTTTACTTATAATTTAATGATGTACCGAAAATGTTACTATACTTACCACAATGTAAATGAATTTCATTTATTGTCCATTCACTGTTGAAGACTTTAAATTTCCGGGAAATTGAAGACGAGATTAAAATTTACCAATCTACGAACTAACATAGTTTATAAATCTATTCAGAAAAGTAGATTAAAGATGTCTCAACTGGACTTCAGAGAGTAAATAGTTCTTGATCGGTAATTATTACTCGTAAATGTTAACCACAAATTAATTTGACAGAATATTTTTATGTAAAATACTGGAAATAGAAGATATTCAATTACATATATATTAATTAAAGTTAAAACTCTGATTAGTATTTAAGAAACCAACAGAAACCTATGGATACAAAATTATAAAACTTAATTTGTTTTCTAATTGTGTGATGTGTAGGTAGATAAATACGAAATTATTTAATTTATTGAATTTAAATTTTCCCTAATTGTTTGGGAACTTGACATTGTACAAAGTGAAAAAATATAAAGTTTGAAATTTAAAATCTGACGCTACCCAAATTATATATTTGATGGTATTTAAAATTGCTGTAGGTATTTTTTTAACTTCTTAAAAAATATATGCCTCCACAACGATGACGAAAGTGGTCTTAGGTATAAATTGAAAAAAATTAAAGTAGAAAAACAAAATTCGTAAATAAAATATATATAAACATTTTAAATAACACAGAATGCCACTTCTGAGTTCAAATATATTTTAATTTTCTGAAATTATTTTTTTAATCTAAGCTATTAACCCTAAGATGTCAGGTAGCCAATTGCAATATACCCATACATATTGCTCAATGTCATTTGCGATATCACAATGATTAGTACGTTCCTTTGTCCAGTGGCGTAGCCAGCATTGGGTTACTTTGGGTTAGAACCCCCCCCCCCCCCCATAGCCAGTTTTTTTTTTTTTTTTTGAAAAATAACAAATGCAAAAAAAAAAAAAACGAAGATTTTTTTCTCTGATTTCTATAGAGAAAACACACGTCGCATTTCCTGGTCTACCCCACATGTATCTCCTGCTCCTTTCGCTTCTGTCCCCTGAAGGGATGATTTTAAGGAGAACAATGGTGAAACAACCTTGAAGACAGAAAATTCGACTTTTTGTGGGGGGGGGGGGAGGGGAGGGGGGAAGACGATGGGATAGTAGGTCTGTATGATGGTCTTGGTTGTTTGTACATGTGTAAAGGATTACTTTTCTTAACACTTGAAATGCGGCGGCAGTTGAGCCGGAATTCACAGTGCATCAATCCAGAAATTGATTGCCTTGCTTTGAAGTAAGGTATTTTCCCTGACCCATTCATCCCCTACGTGGGGGGGGGGGGGGGCAATTATTTGGAAACCCCAAAAGTTGGGAATTTCAAGGTTTAAAAATACCCGAGTTGGGAAAATTTATGTCTGAAGAAAAATAATATTTTTAACAAATGAAAGCAAAAACACCAAGGTTATTAAGGGAAAATTAGAAATTGTCCAACTTGTAAACTTAAATTCGTGTGTTTGGTTTCAGAGTTCACTGCACACTTTCGACCGATATGACGCTAAGGCTCCAGATGGAGTTGACTAGTAGTCTGTAGCCGACACAACGCCAGTGGCGGAACTGTTTTATAAATTTCATTGTATTTTTTTATTGTGCCAAGCGAAAAAAAATTTTAACCGTGATCATTTCCTTAAAAAAAAAGTCCCACATTTTAAATATATAATAAATTGTTTAAATTAAGGAGCAATGTTTTCAGATTTCCAGCAGGCGCCTAAAAAAAATGGTCGCATCTGCTCATTCTGTTTTTCGTTATTGTCAAAGTTATATTATATGTTTTAACGTTCAGATTATCATTTAAAGAATTTTAAAATATATGGCGTTGCACTTTACGCGAACGTCACACAGTGTTCTTTTTATTAAAATAACTTCTATTTTAATTGTGTTAGGTGTGATTGTCTAAATCAAAATCCTCTCCTTTTTATTCGAAAACACTTTTGTTTCATATAACCCTATTGGTTTTGCCTTCCACAATGTAAAATTTCTTCCAGCTAATATTCGAAGCGCCATGGCGCTTCGAATATATGAGACTGGCGCGCCAGTCCCATATAAATTTATCGTCTCGTGTCTAGGATTTTTTTTGTTATTTTGTTTCGTTTTGTGATTAACCAATCACAAAATTGTGTAATGTTGACGCTGTGCGTTTCCTGTGTGTTTTTCTATAAAAATATATTTTTTTTTAGTTTTTACCAGTTTCAAATAGAAACTTCCAGAACTTTCGATGGGGTTCTTTTATTTAAATCACCCCTCGGTTAAAAAATTTTCTCGGACTTCGATACGATTGCTACGAAAAATCTTATGCGCGGAGGACGCATCTTTCAGTACCTATTTTCTTTACCTAATTTTATGTGATATTTGTTTCGTTTTAACATTAACTTTGGAGGATTCTCTCTTTGAATACTTCTAAGTTTATTGAATTTATTTATAATAATTTAAATTCCTGTTTTTTTGCATTGATTAATTTAGAATTAAAATGGTTATTAATTAAAAAAAATTATAATTTAATTACTACTTGATAAATATGGTCATATTGGTATGTAGATACTTTTTATTTTTGAATATTATTTTATTTATGTTTTATGTTAAGATAAGCAATGGCTGTTGGGTTGGCACAACTGCCGAGTCCCTTTCACTTCCACTATTTACAGATCACGTTACATTTTTAGAACATGTCTGTATTTGTTATCCCCCCCCCCCCCCCCTCCCTTATGACTTCCACAATAAAATTATCCTATAAAAAGTTGATAAGTTGGAACTAGGAATTTTTAGCACTGTTGTGTTCAAAATTTCCAATCGTTAAGTTTGGTTAATTAACATCGCACTTAGAACGGACACTGCACTGGAACATGCATGCAACAAATGTTGCGTACCACAACGTTTGTTCGGGTCTATCTTGAAGAAAAGACCTGGGAATAATGCCTCGTATTATATAATAAAGAATTTTTTACAAATTTAAAATTACTGCTTAAAAATTATTATTATTATTTAAAATTACTAATTTAAAATTGACAACAGCTACAGACTTAAATCCCAGTAAAATGTCAGCCAGGTTTGTTAATAATTTAAATTATTAAATGACTAAAGATTAACCTGCGAAAATTAAGCTTTTAATTTACTTATTAATTATAATTTATATATAATATTTAATCAATTAAAATTATTAATTATAATTTTAATTTAAAATTACTGCTTAAATTAAAAAATATCATAAATTAAATTTACTAATTTAAAATTACTACTTAAAAATTATTATGATTAATTAAAATTATTAATTTAAAATTATCAATTAAAATTGCTAATTTAAAATTATTAATTAAAATTAAAAATTATTAATTAAAATTGCTAATTTAAAATCATTAATTAAAATTAACAATTTAAAATTATTAATTAACTTTTGTTCAAATTATTACCTAAATTTTATTCAAATTATTAATTAAATTTAATTAAAATTATTAGTTAAAAAAATTTCAAATCAGTTATTAATAAAAAAAAAGTTATTTGGTTTTGGTCGCACCAAAAATAATTTATGGACCCCCCCCTTCGGATAATCCTGGCTACGCCACTGCCTTTGTCTATTTGGTGACATATTCTAAAGCAGCATCTATGGTTAATAAATCATTATATTATGATAGATTATGTACTACTGGTATTTTATATTATACAAACTGTGATTTTTATGCAATGCTAACTGTGTCTTTTGTATGTAATATTACTGTGTGTTTTTAAATCGGCATAGGGCAATAGCCACAATTCTTTTGAGTAAACTGCGTATTGTTTAATAGATTTGCGTGCACAAACACACATCACTGTAATTTCGTATTACAGCTGCTTTGACCTATTTTTGGCTTTAATAAAGTAAATAAAAATGCAAGGGCAAATCTTTATAATATCCAAGTAGTCTTAGTCAAGGAGTCTTTTGGCATTCTTTTGTCAAGGTGCACATACTGGGTTTTGACTATTTACTAATATAATGAGCACACGCAGAGACATGCATGTAAAAACAAGAATTAGGTTTCGGAACTTGGTAGTTAAAATATTTACTCATTTCACCATTTCTTTTACCATTTCTTTTGCTAAAGACACAAGGGTGTGTCATATTATGACCTGTTAGATAAAATCTAAAAATACATAAAATCTCGTATGGGCTATAAACTAAAATAAAATTATATGAATTATTAAAAAAAATTAAAGGAAATACTGTTTTCTTTATGATGCATCAAATATTAAAATTATATTTTAACTTAAAGATTATAAAAAATTATTGCACACAAAAAATTAGAGAAACCAATTAAATGTTTGTCTACTTGTAATATTGAATACTAAGTACAGATGAAAAAATTAAATTATCACTTAAACAATAATCTTATTTTAAAATCAGAAGAACATCACTTAAATTATAAAGATATATATATTAAAAACGCACACTTTGCATTAAAAATCTACTTCAAAACACTTTACATACTTTTTTACTAAAATCAATACCGGAATTTTTATCAATGCCTATCATGCGAATATATTTTAAATAACACGATCTGACTACTTATTTATAAAAAAAACTTTAAGAAAGAAGATAAAGCTATCTTCCAAGAACCAGATTTCAATTATAAATTTTTCAAATGAAAGAACATCCTTTTTCAAGTTTATAATTCATAAAGTATGAAGTGCAGACGTTGTTGCAATAGTTCAATATAAAAAAAAACAGAAAATTTCTCATTTTAAAGAGAAGAACATAGCTGTTTCGTTTCTAGCCCATCGAAATTCTTTGTTAATTTCGTTTATTTTTCTTAATTTCCTTTACTGTTTTAGTTTTACTCCTCTTCAAAAGAAACTTTTACAAAAAAAAAATCCCCAATCTACTTAATGTATGAATACAACATGCTACTAATTAGACAACTTGTTTGTCTAAAAACTAAAACTAAATTAGTCTTCATTGTCTTTAGAAAAGAGGAGATTTCTAACAAAAGTTTCAGGAAGCTTCCCATATTCGACGGCTCGCAACAAAATTTACACTTTCTGTCGTTAGAGTGGTTTTTTGTTTTTAATTCCTTACAATGGTAAAGGTTTGTTCAGGTAATTAGTTAATAAAGAGAACTCCACATTATTTTCCATAGATTTCTTATCTCTAAATACAGAATTTTCATAAAAATGAGACATTTCCACATAAAATTATAATTGGCTTTGAAGAATTCTAACATTGATTTCAATGTTTGGAGAGTTTCAATCAAAAATAAAAAGGATTTGAAATAAAATTAATAAGTTTTACAATAGAGGTACGTTGATAATTTTTCTAAGTAGATTTTTTAATATTTAAATAATCCTCGAATTAAAATAAATTAAACACTTGATAATGCATTAAAATTACTTTTATTTTAATACAAAATTCATATAATGCATAAGGATTTGTTAGTTTTGAAGTTGCTCATTGCAAAAGTATTCTAGTATTCTTTTTCAATATTCAGATAAATTAAAACACTTTGAATTTGATTTTACTTGTATAAAATGTTTAAATCGTTAACGTCTAGCTCTTAATTTAATTGAAGAGTTTTATTAATAAAAAATTATAACCAGCTTTTATTGTTTATGTTATAAAATATTTTAATGATATTTCTTAATTATAGACGATTATTGTTCAAGGTTTGTATTTGCAGTGAATTATCATTAAATACAATTGAAGGGTTTGTTTCAAAAAGGATGTAGCTCCATTCTAGGGGAATTTGGAGTTTTATGTACTATCTTGTGGTAAAAAAAAACTTGTTCGTTTGATGCCAGAAAGATGTAGCTCTAATCGTTAGTTCTCGCGTTACTCAATAGATGACAACGCAGCAGATGAGCCGGACGTTACAGAGGGGGAGTGTGATGATTAAAAATTCAATTTTCTGTTTTTAAAGCCAAGTTATATTCTATATTTCAATTGAAGTTTTCTTTAAATAAAATAATATTATAGTAAATTGTATTTTTTTGTGAAATATTTTTCAATGAGATAGACAGAACATCTATTTGGTTGCAAGAAAGAGGTAGCTCCAACAATCCAACATGTGCCACTTCATCTGGAAGATATATTTTTGAGTGAAAATACTGTCATAATATGTAGGAACAATTAAGAAGATTGATCAAAAAGAATATCTTCACACAACTTGGAATTTTGAATTTTCAAACGTTTTTTACGGTTTTCTGCAAATTTGAATAATTGGTGCTACCTCCTTTTTAAAGCAAACTCTTCTATTTTTAAGATTTCTTCCAAAATATTATTTATATATATAACTTAAGAAACAATTTTATTTATAATCTATTTTTATTAACTCCAAAATTCAAGCAAGACCATACACAGTATAAAACTTCAAGTACGTTAACACTCTCAATATGGTTAATTTAATTTCGAGCATGCTTCAACAAACTCTTAGTCATCCTGAAGATTGTTTCGTCTAAAATTACAAAATATTTAGCGATTTCGCATTTTTTTGGGACCCTACGTGAGCATATTTATTTCAACTTTCTTCAAATTTCCTTAACTATTTTAAATAAAGAAATAAAGCGATATAAGTGAATTAAATAAAAATCGTTCAAAGCATTCCTTTTAAGTAAATATCAATGTTGGATTACACATAAAGATCTTTACATTATCTATACATAAAAAAGAACATTAACTTAAAAAGAAGAGTATTATTTCTGCCAGTGTTTAACTCTCAAAATATAAGCTAAGTGACTGGTTACATTTTCAAAACGTTAATAGACTATTTCGCAATGATTTTTTTTTACATTAAATGAGTATTAAGTTATAGTGGCGTTTAATTTTATTACTTTGTGACAATTGCATCCATCCCATAACAAAAAATTCAACCCCAAACCAAAGTTTCACGTAGAAGTATTTACAAGTTACTTTCGGTGCATGTACAGACAGACATCCTCCTCAACAATGTCACTATTTCAAATCCCGTGCAAAACTTAAAACGAATTGACGAATAAAGAGTAACAAAAAATAAAAAAGAGCGCAAATTTAAAGATATCAGACTGGCGTTGTTACAAACCACTTATTTGCTCAGCTCTTGAAAATCGACGAACTCTCTTTCGTGCAAGGGAATCGATAATCTACAACTATTCAGGCCAGCGAAGATTAAATTTCCGTTTCGCAGTTGCCGTTGGAGCTGGAAGATTTACCACGTAGGATATCCCTGAGAGATGAGACCACTTATTCGTATAGCACACCCCCTTTAACACTTAATCGCAATTCTTCAGTTTTCGGAAGGAGATAGTTAGAGATGCTTTGGACGACATGGACGAGTCAATTGGGTTAACATGGGTTTGTTCTTTGATTGGTTTTGTAAAAGGAATTCTTGTTGTGTGTGTATTGGGTTTGAGGTTTTTACTGTTATTTTAATTTGTTTATTGGGATGTAATACTCACTTTTCAACTGAATTATTCAATTTTTGAGGTCGGTGATGGCATAAATACTTAGAAGCGAATAGGTTAACATGTGTTTGTTATTTTATTTTTCTTCTAAAATTAGTTACATGTAATTGTATGTATTGGATTTAAAGTTTTCCCTTAATTTTAATTTGTATGTTTGGGTGTTATATTCAGTCTCTAACTGAACTTCAACTATTCAGGCCAGTGAAGATGAAGTTTCCGTTTTGCAGTTGCCGTTGGAGCTGGAAGATTTACCACGTAGGATATCCCTGAGAGATGAGACCACTTATTCGTATAGCACACCCCCTTTAACACTTAATCGCAATTCTTCAGTTTTCGGAAGGAGATAGTTAGAGATGCTTTGGACGACATGGACGAGTCAATTGGGTTAACATGGGTTTGTTCTTTGATTGGTTTTGTAAAAGGAATTCTTGTTGTGTGTGTATTGGGTTTGAGGTTTTTACTGTTATTTTAATTTGTTTATTGGGATGTAATACTCACTTTTCAACTGAATTATTCAATTTTTGAGGTCGGTGATGGCATAAATACTTAGAAGCGAATAGGTTAACATGTGTTTGTTATTTTATTTTTCTTCTAAAATTAGTTACATGTAATTGTATGTATTGGATTTAAAGTTTTCCCTTAATTTTAATTTGTATGTTTGGGTGTTATATTCAGTCTCTAACTGAACTTCAACTATTCAGGCCAGTGAAGATGAAGTTTCCGTTTTGCAGTTGCCGTTGGAGCTGGAAGATTTATCAAGTAGGATATCCATGAAAAATGAGACCACTTATTCGTATAACACCCCCCCTTTAACGCTTAATCGCAATTCTTCAGTTTTCGAAAGGAGACAGTTAGAGATGCTTTGGACGACATGGACGAGTCAATTGGGATAACATGGGTTTGTTGTTTGATTGGTTTTGTAAAAGGAATTGCTTGTTGCGTGTGTGTTGGGTTTGAGGTTTTTACTATCATTTCAATTTGTTTGTTGGGATGTTATACTCACTCTTCAATTGAATTATTCAATTTTTGAGGTCAGTGGTGGCATAAATACTAATAAAAAGCGAATAGATTAACATGGGTTTCTTATTTTATTTGCTTTCTAAAATGAGTTACATGTAATTGTATGTATTGGATCTAATGTTTTCCCTTAATTTTAATTTGTATGTTTGGGTGTTATTTTCAGTCTCTAACTGAACTCCAACTATTCAGTTCCAGCGAAGTTTAAATTTACGTTTTGCTGTTGCCGTAGGAGCTGGAAGATTTACCACGAAGGATATCCCTTAGAGATGAGACCACTTATTCGTATAGCACCCCCCCCCCACCTTTAACACTTAATCGCAAATCGCAATTCTTCAGTTTTCGGAAGTTGACATTTATATATATACCATTTCTGCAGCTAACACACAGGGCGTTGAGATCGTGATTTTAACAAAAATAGAACAATAATCGTTTTTCCAATGAACGGTAATATGTATATACCTACTGTAATAACAATTGTATAATCAAATTAATTAAAATAGTTAATTTATCGGTTAATTATAAAAACTATTATTTAAAGTTGTATATTTGGTTTTGGTGTGCTTTATTTCACATTTTCCAATTTATTCATTCACTGAGATTTATAGTCTGATCTGATACTTGCAAATACATTATGCAAGATGCAATTTGAGAATAAAACTTGATTTAAAAATAAAAACATATTTAAAAGAACTTGCTTAATTTCACCGTAAAATTTATTTATCAACCTAAATAGTTTTTTTACGATATATTTCAAATGCATAATTATTTAAAATATTATTTACATAGCAATTCACATTTCATTTCGTCAAATTAACTTAAACAGAATCTTTTCAAGTTGCATACTTTTCTTACATCTTTCATTCTCCGAAAGAAAGTTTGTCTTTAATAAAATTCAATTAAATTGAATGCATTACACTTCAAGTATAAAAATGTCGGCATTTCTTAGAAAGTAATTGCATTTATTAATTAATGAAATAAAGTAATATGAAATGTTGCCGCTAAACCGTACATCCAAATCAAATATCGCACTCATGAAAATAACAAACTGCGTAAATTATCGACATTATGTAATTTGAAAGCTAATTTAATAAATAACTCTGAATCGAAAGCTGAATAAGTCCCCTATTCAATAATGTGTAACTCCTCTTTCTTTTCAGTTTATTAAATTTATTTTGAAAGAAACATGGAAATATATTAGTAGCATTATAGAAAGATTTTAAGGTTACGCTTCTTTGAGAACCGATTAGAAATATTAGTTTAGGGTTGAAAAGTAGAAAATAAAATTTATTGACTCAGCGGGAATTAATTTAAAAGTCTTCAAATATTTAACTTGTCACATATCAAAAACAATTGTTGGCCCTTTGTACTCATAGAACAGCTTTAGAATTTACGATCTTTTTACGAATTATTTTGTCTAGCTTCAGTTCTTTTCCTCAGAATTTTTTGTGATCTTTCATAACGAAAGTAATTTTCGATTTTGGAGTTAGGACCAAATTTCAATCAAATAGTCCATTTAGTATATTAGATTTTTATGTTACAGACAGGCAAAATAATATATTAAGTATTTATATTCGAATTCGAAACACCTGCGAAACAGATTCGTATTTGAGGCTGTACATAACATCAATTTCGAGTCAAATTTCATTTATATAGTCCATTTAGTATATTAGAATTTTATGTTACAGACAGGCAAAAAAGAATAATATATTAAGTATTTATATTCGAATTCGAAACACATACGAAACAGATTCGTATTTGAGGATGTACATAACATCAATTTCGAGTCAAATTTCATTCGAATAGTAAAGATTTTTATGTTACAGAATGACAAAAAAGAATAACATATTAAGTATTTATGTTTGAATTCGAAAAACCTACGAAACAGCTACGTATTTGAGGCTACACGTAACATCGAGTTACTAAGTCACTAACATCAATTACAAACAACACTATAGTATAGAAAATTAAAAGAATATATTTTTTTTATGGAAATGAAGATTTTTTTTAAAAAATGAAGATTTTTTTTTTAAAATGAAGATTTTTTTAAAAAATGAAGATTTTTTTTAAAAATGAAGATTTTTTTAAAAAATGAAGATTTTTTTAAAAATTAAGATTTAAAAAAAAAATTATATATTAATTTATCATAAGTAGTTAACGATATCAGACCTTGCTTAATTACAACATACTTCATATTAATTCAATATACTTCGTATCATACCTTGCATATTTACAATTTACATTGCTACCCAATCTCTCACGCATACAAGTCCAACTTTCCGGAATGCTTTGTATATGTGTGGTGGGGGGGGGGGGGATCCTATCCTCTTTAAGTCAGTGGATCTGAACCCTCAACCAATTTTCTCTCAGGTGACCCTTGATAAAACTTTTTGTTTATATATACCCCAGGCATGTGTTAGGCAGTTATGTTCTTAGGTCCACTGGTGAATTTATTAAACGACTCAAATTGACAACACTTATATTGAAGATTTTACTTATTACTTTTATTTATTTTTATTTTATGTGTTTTCACCATTACTAATATTATTTTCGCATACTCCCATCCGGACCGTCACGTACCCCTAGGGGTACGCGTACCACAAGTTGAAAACCGCTGTCTTAAATTATATTTTTCGACATAACACACGCTGCCCTTTATTTTTCTCGTAACTAAATAGTATAAAAGTGTTTACCAAGGGCGTTTAAGCAAAATTGAGCCAGCTCATAGTTTTCCGGTTCAAGTCCCCTTCCCCCATTCCGTAGAACTCGTAGGAAGGGCTTGTAAAGGGAAACGACACCTCCCCTCGTTTTGTCAACACGGCCACAAAGAAAATGGCCGACACTTCTAAATGATTGCTGGATGCTAAGCCTATCTGCAAATATGGAGTTTCCGCTTAAAAGCACCTGGTGGGAAATGGAATGGTTTGCAGTGGTTGTTTAGTCTGTGGAGGTCTGCCTAAAATAGACTAGACAGAGGTCACTAGTTGACTTCAATAAGCACACACTGTAAAAAAAAGGTACTTAGAAATGAATACCTAAACATACTCGTTTTCCTTTGAGTAGAACTGCAATGTAAATGAGTGATGGCGTACTCAAATTTAAGCAATCGTACTTTCTCAAAAATGAGCAGTGTGGTTTAATATTGCTAATTTCAGCTTCTGTTTAAGAAATCTTAACAAAACGACTTGATAAACTCAAATAATTGTTCAGAGTCAAAAGGATTCTGAGTCATTATAACTTAATTATAATAGACTAGACAGAGGTAACTAGTTGACTTTAATAAGCACACACTGTAAAAAAAAGGTACTTAGAAATGAATACCTAAACATACTCGTTTTCCTTTGAGTAGAACTGCAATGTAAATGAGTGATGGCGTACTCAAATTTAAGCAATCGTACTTTCTCAAAAATGAGCAGTGTGGTTTAATATTGCTAATTTCAGCTTCTGTTTAAGAAATCTTAACAAAACGACTTGATAAACTCAAATAATTGTTCAGAGTCAAAAGGATTCTGAGTCATTATAACTTAATTATAATAGACTAGACAGAGGTAACTAGTTGACTTTAATAAGCACACACTGTAAAAAAAAGGTACTTAGAAATGAATACCTAAACATACTCGTTTTCCTTTGAGTAGAACTGCAATGTAAATGAGTGATGGCGTACTCAAATTTAAGCAATCGTACTTTCTCAAAAATGAGCAGTGTGGTTTAATATTGCTAATTTCAGCTTCTGTTTAAGAAATCTTAACAAAACGACTTGATAAACTCAAATAATTGTTCAGAGTCAAAAGGATTCTGAGTCATTATAACTTAATTATAATAGACTAGACAGAGGTAACTAGTTGACTTCAATAAGCACACATTGTAAAAAAAAGGTACTTAGAAATGAATACCTAAACATACTCGTTTTCCTTTGAGTAGAACTGCAATGTAAATGAGTGATGGCGTACTCAAATTTAAGCAATCGTACTTTCTCAAAAATGAGCAGTGTGGTTTAATATTGCTAATTTCAGCTTCTGTTTAAGAAATCTTAACAAAACGACTTGATAAACTCAAATAATTGTTCAGAGTCAAAAGGATTCTGAGTCATTATAACTTAATTATAATAGACTAGACAGAGGTAACTAGTTGACTTTAATAAGCACACACTGTAAAAAAAAGGTACTTAGAAATGAATACCTAAACATACTCGTTTTCCTTTGAGTAGAACTGCAATGTAAATGAGTGATGGCGTACTCAAATTTAAGCAATCGTACTTTCTCAAAAATGAGCAGTGTGGTTTAATATTGCTAATTTCAGCTTCTGTTTAAGAAATCTTAACAAAACGACTTGATAAACTCAAATAATTGTTCAGAGTCAAAAGGATTCTGAGTCATTATAACTTAATTATAATAGACTAGACAGAGGTAACTAGTTGACTTTAATAAGCACACACTGTAAAAAAAAAGGTACTTAGAAATGAATACCTGGACATACTCGTTTTTCGTTGAGTAGAATTGCAACGTAAATGAGTGATGACGTACTCAAATTTAAGCAATCGTACTTTTTCAAAAATAAGCAGTGTGGTTTAATATTGCTAATTTCAGCTTCTGTTTAAGAAATCTTAACAAAGCGACTTGATAAACTTAAAATAATTGTTCGGAGTCAAAAGGATTTTGAGTCATTATAACTCAATTATCTTACTTCCCATTCTTTTGACACACCTTTTTAATATTTCTTCTTTTATAACTTCTTTATATCGCCTTGGCAGTACAACGGATAATGCATTGGGATGCGGTGTCTAAGGTTTTGGTTACGATTCCTTGGTCTAATGTAAGTCTTGGTTGTAATTGTTCATATTTATTGAAAGTGTTTGAAATTTTTTAATGAAAGTTGTCTCAAACGTGGTTTGTGAATAATATTTTTTAATTCAAGCAAATAGTTCTCGTATTAAATGCATAAGATGTTTGAATAAATATCTCAGTAGACATTTGATTTAAAATAAAAAAATACTATGAAACATTAAATTGGTAAGAAACAGTTTTCTAATAATCGGCATTATTTGTTTCTAAATGACCAATCAATTATACTTTTCAAATTAAATTTATATGTATTTCAATGTATTTACTAAACATAAAACATCACACAATTTTTCATTTATATATTTATTAAAATAATATGAAACGTATAAACATAAATTTAAATCAATAAAAAAAATCCAATGTAGGAAATTGAGAGAAAGATTGCAATACAAAAAACCAAGTTTCCTAAATTAAAAAATTAAAAAGGTTTCGAAAACTTGAATTTGACACGCGTGGTTTTCTATAAACGGTATTGTATAATTAAGATTAGAAAAAAAAATAACTTAAGCATTTTTATTCCAAATACAGTGTTAAAAATATATATGGGTACCAATTTAAATATAATTAAATTAGAAAACGTTTAGTATATTTTGCTATGAAGAAATGCGATGATTTTGATGATAAATTTATAAGTTAAATTATTTAAGACATAAGTGTTGTTAATTTATTTTATTACAGAATATGTTAAAAATTAAGGATTTATTTGAGAGTTTTAGTTTGTTTAGTATTTAAAACAAAAACTGATATGTTTATAAATTATAATCAAACTGATTTAATAGTTTAGGCTAACATCATATCGTACTCGCGTATTTATTTTAAATTTAATTACATTTTTTATAAACGCAGACATAGTATGCTCATCGAGTTCTAAGCGGTGATTTCGCATATGTTTTGATAGCAAATAATGTATGTAACGCCATTTATACAATACATAATATCTAATACATAACCTTTTGAATATACTAGCTTATTTATTTTACAAACTTGTGACTTATGACAGTCAAAGTTTTATTTTTCAGTAGTTTTTGCACTGAACATTTTTTCCTTTATTAAACTTTTGTGCGTGACGCTATTTGCCTGTGACACCGAGAATATTTCTCATTTTTAAAAATTTCTCTTTTTTAAACCTTAAATTTCTTTAGTTTTTTTAAACTAATTTTTTCTTATAAACGCAATTTTAAATATTTATTTAAATATTTTTATGATTTTAGAGAGGAAAAATACATGAACATTGATAAAAAAAAAACAAGCTTTAGAGGAAAATGGATTTCAACACTAAATGATAAATTTGATATTTTTGGGATTTTGAGGTGTCCCATTGACGGAATATATAAAGTTTATTTTAAAGATATAATAAAATAATTAATAATGTATTTGAAAACCATGTAATATCATAACCAATGATATTCCGTACCACAAATGACAACGAATACTCCAAAACTCCCCACTCTCATAGTCGATTAAGAGTTAAAAACCCATTAACTTACCACCTACCAACCTACACCTCACCGTTTAGCACTATGAAAGTCGATATCGTCCAAAGAAGGCTCCATTGGCAATTGCACAACCCTACTTCCCTTTACAAATGAAGTTTTCGCCCTGTCTATACAACGTGATATCAGCCTCCCACTCCCCATTTCAAACGACATTGCCCCCCCCCCCCCCCCCCCATGTATCAATTTAAAGATACAAACCCCGTGCGGTCGGGTGACAATTTGTCCGCAATCAGTGGGGCGGTTAGAGTCATTGTTGTTCGATTTCCCTGCACAGCATGTCCCCTTGTTGGGGGTCTGGGGGGTGGATACGGGGCTTTCAACGCACGATTTTATCATCGTCACCCCCTCTTTTCAACGATTCTCACCCCCTCTTTCAACGAGTAGGGGAGTAGTTCGTAAAACGTCCCCGATAAAGGAACACATTCGGTGCGGTAGAAGCATTATGTGAAGAGGCCAGAGGAAAAACGCTGAGTTTCCACTTTTTTATCAAAATCGAGACCTAAGCTACAGGGATATACTTTCTTTATATCTATTTCTGAAGGGAGAAAACAATTTAAGAACGATGATATTCCGTCATAAGATGAATTTGCTGGGTAAAAAAAAATTAGACACGAATCTGTTTTTCATTTTATGCAAAATCACTTTGAATGGATTGTCATCCCCCCCCCATATTCTTAATGAAACAAGCCCACCCCGCACAAAATATCCGAAGTTTTTATATTAAAAATAACATTATTAGAAGTTAAAGGAGTAATTCACAAATACTTTTGCATATCTTATGTTATTGTAATTTAAGTTATTCTAAAACCAATTGAACCAATTTGATGTAAATTACTGTAATAATGAAAATGTTAGAATGATATCCCAGAATGCTAATGAATTGAGCCATTATATTTCTCATTTATTTTATAATATTACAAAATAATGTATTGACTAAAGAGTGCGGCGTTGTCCGAAGAGTTATATTTCTCCTGATACTAGTCCCAGAAATTGCAGGCATAGGTGACCTATCTATCCAAAATGCAAAAAAGTTCGGCACTAGAAAAAAAAGTCGTGTATTTATAATAAAGCTTTAAGATTATTGACGTATAAGTAGTGTAAAAAGGCCGCTACGGAGCCGTGGATTTCTGTGGATTTTTGGCGGTGCTCTGTGGATTTTTGGCGGTGCTCTGTCGATTTTGGCGGTGCTCTGTGGATTTTTGGCGGTGCTCTGTGAGGATCAGGGCGGATCTCGACTGTCAAGCCGTGATGCACCTGGCTCTAAGCCGAGGGGGCGTGGCCTAATGGAGATGACCTCAACCAATCAGGTGTCAGTAAGTGACGTCACATGCAGGGGACATGGGAACAGGTGTCGATGACTCATCGCAGCGCTGCCGATGGGCATGTCCCACCGTGTCTCAACGTGTATGTACGGGAACGGACCAATCAGGTTCTTGTGTGAGGATGACCTCATGAACAACCAATCAGGTGTCAGTAAGTGACGTCACACGCAGGTGGGGGAAGGTTTTACTAGTTCTGCTTGTAACCGCAAGACAACGCTGCATGTAGGGGAACGGACCAATCATATGCTTGTTTAAGAATGACATCATGAAGAACCAATCAGGTGTCAGTAAGTGATGTCTATGGAGTGTCATGTGACATGAAAGTTGCTTTTTTGTTATTTTGCGTTTTTATTTGGGTATTGGTGGAAATTTGCGACGCACAGCATCTACACATTTTTAATTATAAGCTGTGGGTTGTGACATCATAGGTATAATGTTAGGAATGGTTGGTTGTTGAAAAAACTGTGAGCTGTGAAAGTAATGTGAAAAAACTGTGAAAGTAAATAAAATATGATAGAATTAAACTAATATTCTTATTTTAATATTTATTATATTTTAATATTTATTTATATTTTGATATTTATTTGTATTTTATTATTTATATTTTTACATTTATTTTTAATATTTAATTATATTTTAACTTCTATATTTTATTATTCATTTATATTTTAACTTCTATATTTTATTATTCATTTATATTTTATATATATTTTAATATTTATATATATTTTATTATTCATATATTTCATACATATTTTAATATTTATTTATATTTTATTACTCATTTATATTTTACATATATTTTATTTACGTATACATCTGTGCCAAAAAAATTAACTCAGTGAGAGAAATTACGTCCCACTAGAGCTGCACAATGAACTTATGTTAAAGGGAATGACAGTAGTGTATATATTTTAACTATGGTTAGTACAAAAGAAAAGAATTTTGCAAGAATGGTTTTAGAAAAATATATTTTATGTGACCAACTCCAGCATATAATTTCGCAATATAACTCTATGAGGAATCATCCTATGGGGGTAAATAACATACCATCGTGTACAGGAAGGTAGACCAGATTAATAAGTAAAGCTTTTTTTACCTTTTGACATGTGTACTAAGGGTATAAAAAATGACAGTCTGGGGTTCTATGAAAATAATGTTTATAACAATATACGTTTAAATTACAATTTATATAACGGAAATCAGTCTCAGTGGATGAAAAAAAAGTAATTAATATGAAAGCTGATACTTTGAAAAAGAACCTTGGGAACCAAAACCTTGTATTACGGTTAATTAAACTTTTTATAAAAGTAATGTGTTCTTTAAATGTTTTTCACATCATACGTAAAATTATTATTTTAAGAGGGAAAATATCATATCGTTATGACTAGAAGGAGGGATCTCACCTTGATCACAATTGGATGCATTAGAATTGCTTACTGTTTAGGAATATGATGTAAAAGTTACTCTATCGCACTGTTTGTTGTGCTGGGCTTGATAAGAGCAGATTTGGGGTTGGTATGTAAGATAATGGATCTATTACTTGTTCTAATACGTGTTGAATAAGGGAATTTGTCTTAGATGTTGCTGTTTTAGGGGTGTGTTATAATTGGTTGTTTGATTGAACGATACAGTGCAGCTATACAAAGGGGTTTAATTATACACTTGGTACAAGTACACATTTTTTCTTATGTCATAAAATTACACTATAACAAAACGCATAGGTGGATGGTAGAAATGAAGTAGCACCATACAAGGGGAATTATTAGGGCTGGCTGATTAAATTTTCAAAGACTAAGAGGCAACAAGTTCCCATATGAGTACAATTGAGGGTGAATGTGTAGAATTTGGCGACATCAAGTATCCACAAGGGGACAATTTGAGAGGTGTATTCGTAAAATTGGCGACATAAAGTACCCATAGGGAGACGTTTGTAGGCGTATACATAAAATTGGGGTGAAAGCGGGGTTTGTAGTTGTACATTAGACAAGAATAAATGTAAAATGAAAAAGTTTAAGTTTGAAATAAATTATAAAAAGAATAAATGTTAAAAAAAAAAGTTAAAATACAATTTAAAAAGCAAAATGTAAAAAAAAAAAAAAGTTTAAAAAGAAAAATGTAAAAATAAAAAAAAGTTTAAGTGTGAAATAAAAACTAAAAGGTTAAGTAAGAAAAAAAAAATAACTAAAAGTGAAAAAAAAATTTTAAAAGTGAAAAAAAATATATATATATTTATATAAAAAATATTTGAAAAAAGTTTAAGTGTGAAATAAATTATAAAACTAATAAATGTAAAATAAAAAGTTTACGTGTGAAATAGATTATAAAAAGTATAAATGTAAAAAAATAAATAAAAAGTTTAAGTGAAAAATATAATGTAAAGATAAAAAAGTTAAAAAACAGTAACTGTAAAATAAAAAAAAAAGTTTGTATAAAATGAACTTTTAAAAGAAAAATGAAAAAAAAAAGTAAAAACAATATATAAAAAAAAAGTTTTAAGTGTAAAAATAAAATTAAAAAAAAAAAATTAAAAAAAAAAAAAAGACAAATGTAAAAAAGAAAAACGTAAAAAAAATTTAAAATTTAAAAAAAAAAATTTACAAACGAAAAATATGAAAAAAAAAAAGAAACGTTAAAAGAAAATTGCTAAATGTAAAAAAGAAATGTGTTAAATGTAAAAGATTAACCATCATAAGTTTTTTACCCGAATCGACCCAAAGCCATATGGTGTTACGGAACGTACTAGCCCCATATAGGCACAGATGCCCGTGGTGAGTTCTGTGAATGGTCTACTCACTAATCAAACGACAAGTACCACAATTACATTAAATAATTAGCAACAAAAAAAGCAGGAAATACTACTATAGATATAAAAAATATTAACAAAGTATCGAAAATAGAACCAAAGGTAACTAATAAATCTGTATAGAATGAGTGTCTATAAATGTATAAGAGAAACCAATGTATATATTTCTACTAAAATGTTGACACATATACTAAATTTTTAACAAATTAAGTCAAATATTTGCGAAATAGAGAAAATAATACATACTTTTTAAAATTGTATCAAATAGTCTATGAATGGATAAAAAAAATATCATGACATGTATTAAAAAAAAAATTAAAATAATGGACTTACGTGTAACACATTAAGTTAAGAAATTTATACTTATCAAAGAAAGTAACGTAAGTCATATAAAAAAAAAACCTGTAGTTAAGTACAATTGTTAATTGAATATGCTACAAAATATTGTCAAATTACACCATTTTTAGTGATAGGACAAGCAAACTTGTTAAAATGTCATATAATTATCAAAAATATTATACAAAGTACGAATTTAAAAAAAAAAAGTAAATGCAAAAAGAAAAAAAAGTTTAAGTGTAAAATAAAATGTAAAAAAAATAAATGTAAAAAATAAAAAAAGTTTAATAAAAAAAAAGTTAAAAAATAATAAAAAAAAAAATTTAAGTGTAAAATACAATTTAAAAAAAAATGTAAAAAGAAAAAAGTTTAATAAAAATTACATGTAAAAAGAAAAAAGTAAAAAAAAAAAAAAAAAAAAAAAAAAAGTTAAAAAAGAAAAAAAAAAGTTAAAAAAGAAATAAAAAGTTAAAAAAGAAAAAAAGTTAAAAAGAAAAAAAAAAGTTTAAAAAGAAAAAAAAAGTTTAAAAAGAAAAAAAAAAGTTTAAAAAGAAAAAAAAAATTAAAAAAGAAAAAAAAATTAAAAAAGAAAAAAAATTAAAAAAGAAAAAAAAATTTAAAAAAAAGAAAAAAAGTTAAAAAAAAAAAAAGTTAAAAAAGAAAAAAAAAAGAGAAAAAAAAGTTAAAAAGAAATAGTTAAAGTGTAAAATACAATTTAAAAAAAAAAATGAAAACATAAAAAATTAAAAAAAAAAAATGTAAGTGTAAAATTACATTTTAAAAGAAAATGTGAAAATAGAAAAAAAAGTAAAAAGAAAATTGCTAAAAGTAAAAAAAAATAAAGGTGTAAAATGTTAAATAAAAAGACCTTAAGTGTAAAAAATAGAAGAAAAAAGTTTAAGTGTAAAATATTACTCATCATAAGCTTTTTACTCGTATCCACCCAAAGTTATATGGCGTTACGGAGCGTACTAGCCCCATATAGGCGCAGATTCCTTGGTGAGTTCTGTGAATGGTCTACCCACTAATCAAACGATAAGTACAATAATTATATTAAAATATTAGCAAAAAAAAAAAGCAGAAAATACTAATATAGATATAAAAAATATTATCAAAGTATAGAAAATAGAACCAAGAATAACTAATAAATCTGTATACAATGGGTGTCTATAAATGTATAAGAGAAACCAATGTTTATATCTCTACTAAAATGTTGACACATATACTAAATGTTTAATAAATTAACTCATATATTTGCGAAATAGAAAAAATGGTACATACTTTTTAAAATTGTATCAAATAGTCTATGAATGGATAAAAAAAAAATTGTATATATAATTTTTAATTGTATCTATAAATGGATAAAAAAAATCATGACATGTATTAAAATAATAGACTTACGCGTGACAGTTTAAGTTAAAAAATTTATATTTACCAAAGAAATTAACATAAGTTATTATAAAAAAAAACTGTAATTAAGTATAATTGTTAATTGAATATGCTACAAAATATTGCCAAGTTATTCCATGGTAGTGATTTAACAACCAAACACTTTGTCTTTAAAGATTACGATAACGCAGTTTTAGAAACTAACATAGGGGCAAATGTGTATAATTATCATAAAATACTTCACATTACTGTTAAAATGTCATATAATTATCAAATATATTATACAAAGTAAGAAAAATATTACTTAATATGTTAAAATATTACCAATAGTACATGCCCAACAGATCAAAATGACCTTCAGCACCCTACGACACATGAAAACTTACGGAGATTAACAGCAATCTTGCCTCAAAAAATAAAACCAATAGTGTGCTGCTAAGGATAAAATGTCAAGTACACACCCAGTGTAGGAGATGTATACAAATAATATTGTTGAATTATTAACAAAGTGATTTCATTAATACTAAAATAAGGTCTTTGTTACAATAATATATATATATATGGAAATTAAGTTCTTATTAGTGAAATTTATGTAATATTTTTAGACTGCTTTGTTCAATTTATAATATGTAGGTAGAATTTTTACATAAAAAACCCCTTTGTGTTTATCAAAAATATTTCACAAATTAAGAAGAAGAATACCTAAGGAAGGTCTTTGCACATGATTATAGTACAAAACCATGTGGATTTACATCAATTTTACCAGGAACAAGGGGGTCAGTATACGGCTATGAGTCAAATAGTCAATTTTAAAACCACATTCAGGCATTAATAACACAAATGCCTGAATGTGGTGAAAAATTGACTATTTGACTCATAGCCGTATACTGACCACCTTGTTCCTGGTAAAATTGATGTAAATCCACATGGTTTTGTACTATAATCATGTGCAAAGACCTTCCTTAGGTATTCTTCTTCTTAATTTGTGAAATATTTTTGATAAACACAAAGGGGTTTTTTATGTAAAAATTCTACCTACATATTATAAATTGAACAAAGCAGTCTAAAAATATTACATAAATTTCACTAATAAGAACTTAATTTCCATATATATATATATTATTGTAACAAAGACCTTATTTTAGTATTAATGAAATCACTTTGTTAATAATTCAACAATATTATTTGTATACATCTCCTACACTGGGTGTGTACTTGACATTTTATCCTTAGCAGCACACTATTGGTTTTATTTTTTGAGGCAAGATTGCTGTTAATCTCCGTAAGTTTTCATGTGTCGTAGGGTGCTGAAGGTCATTTTGATCTGTTGGGCATGTACTATTGGTAATATTTTAACATATTAAGTAATATTTTTCTTACTTTGTATAATATATTTGATAATTATATGACATTTTAACAGTAATGTGAAGTATTTTATGATAATTATACACATTTGCCCCTATGTTAGTTTCTAAAACTGCGTTATCGTAATCTTTAAAGACAAAGTGTTTGGTTGTTAAATCACTACCATGGAATAACTTGGCAATATTTTGTAGCATATTCAATTAACAATTATACTTAATTACAGTTTTTTTTTATAATAACTTATGTTAATTTCTTTGGTAAATATAAATTTTTTAACTTAAACTGTCACGCGTAAGTCTATTATTTTAATACATGTCATGATTTTTTTTATCCATTTATAGATACAATTAAAAATTATATATACAATTTTTTTTTTATCCATTCATAGACTATTTGATACAATTTTAAAAAGTATGTACCATTTTTTCTATTTCGCAAATATATGAGTTAATTTATTAAACATTTAGTATATGTGTCAACATTTTAGTAGAGATATAAACATTGGTTTCTCTTATACATTTATAGACACCCATTGTATACAGATTTATTAGTTATTCTTGGTTCTATTTTCTATACTTTGATAATATTTTTTATATCTATATTAGTATTTTCTGCTTTTTTTTTTGCTAATATTTTAATATAATTATTGTACTTATCGTTTGATTAGTGGGTAGACCATTCACAGAACTCACCAAGGAATCTGCGCCTATATGGGGCTAGTACGCTCCGTAACGCCATATAACTTTGGGTGGATACGAGTAAAAAGCTTATGATGAGTAATATTTTACACTTAAACTTTTTTCTTCTATTTTTTACACTTAAGGTCTTTTTATTTAACATTTTACACCTTTATTTTTTTTTACTTTTAGCAATTTTCTTTTTACTTTTTTTTCTATTTTCACATTTTCTTTTAAAATGTAATTTTACACTTACATTTTTTTTTTTTAATTTTTTATGTTTTCATTTTTTTTTTAAATTGTATTTTACACTTTAACTATTTCTTTTTAACTTTTTTTTCTCTTTTTTTTTTTCTTTTTTAACTTTTTTTTTTTTTAAACTTTTTTTCCTTTTTTTTAAATTTTTTTTTCTTTTTTAATTTTTTTTCTTTTTTAATTTTTTTTTCTTTTTTAATTTTTTTTTTTCTTTTTAAACTTTTTTTTTCTTTTTAAACTTTTTTTTTTCTTTTTAAACTTTTTTTTCTTTTTAACTTTTTTTCTTTTTTAACTTTTTATTTCTTTTTTAACTTTTTTTTTTCTTTTTTAATTTTTTTTTTTTTTTTTTTTTTTTTACTTTTTTCTTTTTACATGTAATTTTTATTAAACTTTTTTCTTTTTACATTTTTTTTTAAATTGTATTTTACACTTAAATTTTTTTTTTATTATTTTTTAACTTTTTTTTTATTAAACTTTTTTTATTTTTTACATTTATTTTTTTTACATTTTATTTTACACTTAAACTTTTTTTTCTTTTTGCATTTACTTTTTTTTTTTAAATTCGTACTTTGTATAATATTTTTGATAATTATATGACATTTTAACAAGTTTGCTTGTCTTATCACTAAAAATGGTGTAATTTGACAATATTTTGTAGCATATTCAATTAACAATTGTACTTAACTACAGGTTTTTTTTTATATGACTTACGTTACTTTCTTTGATAAGTATAAATTTCTTAACTTAATGTGTTACACGTAAGTCCATTATTTTAATTTTTTTTTTAATACATGTCATGATATTTTTTTTTATCCATTCATAGACTATTTGATACAATTTTAAAAAGTATGTATTATTTTCTCTATTTCGCAAATATTTGACTTAATTTGTTAAAAATTTAGTATATGTGTCAACATTTTAGTAGAAATATATACATTGGTTTCTCTTATACATTTATAGACACTCATTCTATACAGATTTATTAGTTACCTTTGGTTCTATTTTCGATACTTTGTTAATATTTTTTATATCTATAGTAGTATTTCCTGCTTTTTTTGTTGCTAATTATTTAATGTAATTGTGGTACTTGTCGTTTGATTAGTGAGTAGACCATTCACAGAACTCACCACGGGCATCTGTGCCTATATGGGGCTAGTACGTTCCGTAACACCATATGGCTTTGGGTCGATTCGGGTAAAAAACTTATGATGGTTAATCTTTTACATTTAACACATTTCTTTTTTACATTTAGCAATTTTCTTTTAACGTTTCTTTTTTTTTTTCATATTTTTCGTTTGTAAATTTTTTTTTTTTAATTTTAAATTTTTTTTACGTTTTTCTTTTTTACATTTGTCTTTTTTTTTTTTTTAATTTTTTTTTTTTAATTTTATTTTTACACTTAAAACTTTTTTTTTATATATTGTTTTTACTTTTTTTTTTCATTTTTCTTTTAAAAGTTCATTTTATACAAACTTTTTTTTTTATTTTACAGTTACTGTTTTTTAACTTTTTTATCTTTACATTATATTTTTCACTTAAACTTTTTATTTATTTTTTTACATTTATACTTTTTATAATCTATTTCACACGTAAACTTTTTATTTTACATTTATTAGTTTTATAATTTATTTCACACTTAAACTTTTTTCAAATATTTTTTATATAAATATATATATATTTTTTTTCACTTTTAAAATTTTTTTTTCACTTTTAGTTATTTTTTTTTTCTTACTTAACCTTTTAGTTTTTATTTCACACTTAAACTTTTTTTTATTTTTACATTTTTCTTTTTAAACTTTTTTTTTTTTTTACATTTTGCTTTTTAAATTGTATTTTAACTTTTTTTTTTAACATTTATTCTTTTTATAATTTATTTCAAACTTAAACTTTTTCATTTTACATTTATTCTTGTCTAATGTACAACTACAAACCCCGCTTTCACCCCAATTTTATGTATACGCCTACAAACGTCTCCCTATGGGTACTTTATGTCGCCAATTTTACGAATACACCTCTCAAATTGTCCCCTTGTGGATACTTGATGTCGCCAAATTCTACACATTCACCCTCAATTGTACTCATATGGGAACTTGTTGCCTCTTAGTCTTTGAAAATTTAATCAGCCAGCCCTAATAATTCCCCTTGTATGGTGCTACTTCATTTCTACCATCCACCTATGCGTTTTGTTATAGTGTAATTTTATGACATAAGAAAAAATGTGTACTTGTACCAAGTGTATAATTAAACCCCTTTGTATAGCTGCACTGTATCGTTCAATCAAACAACCAATTATAACACACCCCTAAAACAGCAACATCTAAGACAAATTCCCTTATTCAACACGTATTAGAACAAGTAATAGATCCATTATCTTACATACCAACCCCAAATCTGCTCTTATCAAGCCCAGCACAACAAACAGTGCGATAGAGTAACTTTTACATCATATTCCTAAACAGTAAGCAATTCTAATGCATCCAATTGTGATCAAGGTGAGATCCCTCCTTCTAGTCATAACGATATGATATTTTCCCTCTTAAAATAATAATTTTACGTATGATGTGAAAAACATTTAAAGAACACATTACTTTTATAAAAAGTTTAATTAACCGTAATACAAGGTTTTGGTTCCCAAGGTTCTTTTTCAAAGTATCAGCTTTCATATTAATTACTTTTTTTTCATCCACTGAGACTGATTTCCGTTATATAAATTGTAATTTAAACGTATATTGTTATAAACATTATTTTCATAGAACCCCAGACTGTCATTTTTTATACCCTTAGTACACATGTCAAAAGGTAAAAAAAGCTTTACTTATTAATCTGGTCTACCTTCCTGTACACGATGGTATGTTATTTACCCCCATAGGATGATTCCTCATAGAGTTATATTGCGAAATTATATGCTGGAGTTGGTCACATAAAATATATTTTTCTAAAACCATTCTTGCAAAATTCTTTTCTTTTGTACTAACCATAGTTAAAATATATACACTACTGTCATTCCCTTTAACATAAGTTCATTGTGCAGCTCTAGTGGGACGTAATTGCTCTCACTGAGTTAATTTTTTTGGCACAGATGTATACGTAAATAAAATATATGTAAAATATAAATGAGTAATAAAATATAAATAAATATTAAAATATGTATGAAATATATGAATAATAAAATATATATAAATATTAAAATATATATAAAATATAAATGAATAATAAAATATAGAAGTTAAAATATAAATGAATAATAAAATATAGAAGTTAAAATATAATTAAATATTAAAAATAAATGTAAAAATATAAATAATAAAATACAAATAAATATCAAAATATAAATAAATATTAAAATATAATAAATATTAAAATAAGAATATTAGTTTAATTCTATCATATTTTATTTACTTTCACAGTTTTTTCACATTACTTTCACAGCTCACAGTTTTTTCAACAACCAACCATTCCTAACATTATACCTATGATGTCACAACCCACAGCTTATAATTAAAAATGTGTAGATGCTGTGCGTCGCAAATTTCCACCAATACCCAAATAAAAACGCAAAATAACAAAAAAGCAACTTTCATGTCACATGACACTCCATAGACATCACTTACTGACACCTGATTGGTTCTTCATGATGTCATTCTTAAACAAGCATATGATTGGTCCGTTCCCCTACATGCAGCGTTGTCTTGCGGTTACAAGCAGAACTAGTAAAACCTTCCCCCACCTGCGTGTGACGTCACTTACTGACACCTGATTGGTTGTTCATGAGGTCATCCTCACACAAGAACCTGATTGGTCCGTTCCCGTACATACACGTTGAGACACGGTGGGACATGCCCATCGGCAGCGCTGCGATGAGTCATCGACACCTGTTCCCATGTCCCCTGCATGTGACGTCACTTACTGACACCTGATTGGTTGAGGTCATCTCCATTAGGCCACGCCCCCTCGGCTTAGAGCCAGGTGCATCACGGCTTGACAGTCGAGATCCGCCCTGATCCTCACAGAGCACCGCCAAAAATCCACAGAGCACCGCCAAAATCGACAGAGCACCGCCAAAAATCCTCATTTACTCCTCACAGCACCACCAAAAATCCACAGAAATCCACGGCTCCGTAGCGGCCTTTTTACACTACTCGTATAGGACTAACAATAGCGTGAAATATAACAAGTCATTCAAACCAATGGCCATGTGCAAATTAAAATTCCATGGTGTCATATTGTGAACTATTTGTAACCTCTTTAAAGAAAATCCGTTTTTGATATCATAGGAAAACACAGTCAGGGATATCAAATATAAAGTCTCCACAATATTTCATACGTATAAGACCCTACATATCTGACCCCTCAGTATTTTCGATTGCAATATCATATAGACGTTTGTGTGTGATAGCAATGTTTCTGATATCGTAACGTATTCACTCACAAGTCACAGCATGGCTGGGATTATTAGGGAAACTACATTGCCGGTGTGAGCGTGATTTTAAAATTTATATTAAATTAGTAAGATTCCGTTTTTCCAATAAAGATATCTATTTTTTTAACATAACAGAAAACGAAACGGAGACATTTCAAGGCTACCAGGAGATTTGTGAGATAACGGGTACTGCCGAAAATTCGTACTTTTCCCTGTTTTACTTTCAAGGTTTTCTCAAATGAATATTTTATTTTTATTTATATTATTATCTAGAATAATAGGAGTTGTTTAAAGTGTTCTGGCGTCCAAATTTAAAAGTATTTTAATGGAATTAAGTGCAATTTATTTTCATATAATTTTTAATTCCCTTCGTTTACTTAAAATATTTGTAAAAAGACATTTGTAAAAAGTCATTTGTAAATATTATTAAAAATATAGCTAATAAATTCTCTGCCGTTTGTTATATTTCAACTCCTCTTTTTTTTAACACTTTAAAATACTCGCATTTAACACTTCTAAGAGGTACACGTTACTCTGATAATGATCAACTTCAGACTCCCAAAAGCAAATTTAATTACTTTTCTGGGTTTGAAAACTTATATGTAATTAAGTATTACGCATTAATGTATTTAAGCAGTAAATAACACATAAATGAATACAGGGTGGTCAGAAACTGTTGATACAGTTAAATGTAATACATCCAAACAATGACAATCCGTCAACAGTTTGTGACTGCTCTGTATGTCAAAATTTCCTATGTCAAAATTTCATATATCAATTAACATAATTTTTTTATCCAAACTTAAAAATAATAATTATGATGTGTCCTTCACCAAGGGATATCATTATGATTTGGATTGATTAAATATCTTTAAAGTTTCGTTATCAAATTGATGGTTTTCATCTGCATTTATTCAAGCATAGAAAAGCATCTTAGCATTCAAACCAAATCAACCTTTAAATTATTTTATGGAAATCCCTAAATTAAAAAAGTGTAAGAGTTGCACATGTAAGACTTGTTTGTTGTTTCAAATAAATTTGGGAAAGTGTACATGAGACGTTTTAAACTGAATTTTTATAAATAAACTATACTTGTAAGATGTTTTAATACTGATAACATGTTTTTAAAGTCAATATATTTACTTTTTAAAGTTTATAAATATTTATTTTAGTATTTTATAGATTTAAGGGATAATTTTTTTTAAAGATTAACTTGAGACATTTGTGTTCAATATGTATTGCATATATTCAAATTAAAATAGGTTAAACAATTTCGTTTGTAGCCATTATTACAACTCTCAGTTTTAAATTACTTGAATAGATAAGGTGTAGTTTGTTTTAAAAAATTTTAGAGGTTTAAACAGTAGAAACATTGACTAGTGTTTGAAGCTGCTAAAATGTAATTTTTATCTTCAAAAATCTCGTCTATATTCAACGCGAATATACCTTTTATCATAAACACGTAAGTAACATATTTTATTATTGCTAACGAATCTGTATGTATGGCAATTGACTATAAAATTCGAATTAGAACTTACCTCTATAAAATTGCCTGGTGGCAAAACAAGACATATATGACAGTAAACAGAAAAAATTACTGTATTTACTCACCTAATCAAAGAATAAATTTATTTGACCACATTAATGACTCAATAAACTCTGTTCAATCTGTTTAATAACACAAAAAAGAAAATAATAGTTCCAGTACTTACATATCTGAGTGTTACAGAAACATAAATTTGGCTGCTCTAGGTTTATTCCATACCTAGCAGCCCATAAAAACGTATGTGCAATATTTTAAAGAGTCCAGCGCTACAGATGTATAAAATGAAATAAGAACACAACAAATGCAGCAGTTCGTTAGATCTATATGCACAAGTCTGGTAGATGTCTTTAGCACAGTTATTTGAACACCAGGCTGTCAGAGACGGAACAGAGGAGCACGTTCACAGATTTCCTTACTCAGTTACCGAGAATTCTCGGGTTGGGTATGTCCGTGGATTCGATTGCTCAGTTACCAAAATGAGCTTACTTGGACTGAGCTGGTCCGTAGATACCTTGATAAGGATTGTCTGTCGATTCCTTTGCTCAGTTACTAAAAACGGATTGAGAACTACAGATTCTCGAGCTCACTTGGCTGCAGGCGTCAGTTACCAAGTTGGCTTATGCAGATTCTCTTGCTCAGTTACCGAAATAAGCTCACTTGGCTTCAGCAAGTCCTTGCTCAATCCCCACAAGGCTCTCAGTCCATATCAAAAGGACAAGGTAGCTTCAAGAAAGGTGAACCTACCTTGCTGTAGCACTTGGGGAGTTGGACACAAGAGCGTAAGTCCTTGCAAAGACTCTGGGTTCGGGGTTGGAGTCAAGGTGGGGATAGTTACCTTCTTGCTTTTAGCAATCCCGACAGCCGAAGAGTTCGAGAGTCGCGGAGAGAGTAGTTGTAGCGGGGGTGGATGGATGGATGGTTGTCTAATGTTTTGTTTGTTGCACGTGTTTGAGAAGACTTTGGTGAGAAGACGGAAGTCGTAGAGCTTGGCTGTCGTACTCGTCCGTCCCGTCTGACATCCTCGGCGGTTCCCCTTTGTTTACCTGAATATCAGAAGGGCGTGGATTCTGTATTATTTTCTTATTTTACTCAGGTTTAAGGGGAGTAAATACCTTTTGGCCTCTCGGATAAGTAGGATGTTTCGTAATTTTTTCGATATGCTGTTTAAAAGGACGCACTTTTGGTTTACAAATGAAATTTGCAATAATAATTGCCTTTAAAATAATTACAATTAACCAAGTAAAGTTAATATTTTGTAGTTTTTTAAAATGTTTAGCACGATATATTAAATTTAGTGGATTGAAGAGCTTATATTTTGAAGTAAACTGAATATAAGCAATATTGAAAGCAATTTCTTAAGTTATTTTATTTACTATTGAAAAATTGCTTTTATTTTAAAGTTAATGTTCTGTCAATTGTAATCTCATTTTTTTATCGATTGTTAGTTGTTTAAAGGTTAAAATGAATCTAATGTATATAATTAATTTTATTTACAAAACAAAATATAATTTTACATAAAAAAAAGCTTTTTTTAACAATATTAATTTGGTTCATTTTTCTTTTAATATTTTTTGATAGTGTGAATTCTAACGTTATAATATTTAAAATATAATGTATTTTTAATTGCATTTAAATTATTTCTAAGCGAACATTCTAATTAAATAAAAGTGTATTTGTCATATAAACAAACAAATAATAAATAATTGTCAAAATTCATTCATAAATGTAAAGTATGTCTTTTTTCACAGCATTTTTATAATCATGTGAAAATTTTGCTTTTATGTGTCAAAAGTTATTTACTCCCCTTTTCGTATCAACATATTAAGAAACATATGGATATATGTAAATAATAATAAGTATATGTAAAAAGCAATTAATCCACACAAACTTAATATATCGTGAAAAAAAATACTTTTAGTATATACATGCAATAGTATAGTTTTAATTGAAGCTGCATTCTTTAAAAAATTACATAGTTTTTATTCTTTATTTTTAATTTATTTTTATAGAAAAAGATTCAATATCCAGTATAAAACATTATTGTATATTTATTACAGGATATTTTCCGTTAATTGCATGACGTAGATGACATGTATAATAAATATAGTTAATAATGGTACCAATGTAAGAGAATTACGTTAAAATTTAGCCTTATATACTAATACAAGACAATCAGTTACGTTTCATTGATATCTACTTATTTCCATATAACTTAATATTTTTATATCATTATAACAAATAGATATGCATTATTAAATTATTTCTATGAATACAATTGTTGGACTTGGCGCTTTAGTATCCAAAACTCTCAAAATATAAATTTTATATTTGCTTGATTTAGATTATTTTCACATCTAACACTTTATTAATTACTAAAATTATCAACACTGAAAGTAAGATTTAAAATATATAATTCAGACAAGTGTTGACAAGTGTAGAATTCCATAAAAACTTTGGCCGATACCTCTGCGTAATTCAATGTATACTGTAATACCGATGAAACATTTACCAAAAACAATATTACATGTAGTACATTAGAGATTAAGATCTTAGGTGACAGTCCCAGTGGCCAAATTGGGCAGCTAGTTGTAAAGATAATTCTTGTAGACCTTGTATAATAGGGATTGATACTTTGCAAAGATTGAACTAATTTTCAAAAGTAAACCTACATAGTTAAAGGACAGTAAAATTTTAAGTGCATACAATTCCATATTTATTTCGACTTATAAATATTTATGTTTGCATATATAAAACACGAATATTTATAAGTTGAAACAAATATAGTAGATTTGCGTTGCCTCTCTACCGAGAAACGTTTCAAGGAAATTAGAACTTAAAATCAATAGTTAATTTGTTGACAAATGTGTTGTTATATATATATATATATAATATATTTAACAAGTTAAATATCTTTTTTAATAAATGAATTATTGGTTTTAAGTTCTAATTTCCTTGAAACGTTTCTCGGTAGAGAGACAACAACGTAAATCTACTTTCTTTAGAATAAGTTGCGTCAAAACAAAAGGGTAATCCGTCTTGCCTCATGTGTTTTTCTAATGTAGCTCTAAACATATTTGCTATGTCGTATTTGCTGTTTACTCTATCTATGCATTGAGATAAGAATTTGTATTTTGATAGCTTAAAGCAAAATCATTGTATATCCACTTTTGTGAACTTTTTGAAAACGTTTAAAAACGATTTCGAACTTAGTAGAAAACAATAAAGAAATGTTTTTTTTAAAACCTGCACCACAAATTCATTATTGGGAATTGACATATAATTTTCGTACAGGATTAAAGAATTAGACCCCACATTTAAATTGATACCAATATCTTATTTGGACTGATAAAAAATTCAAAATCGTTTTTACTAAAATTGGAAGAATCAGATGTTTATATACAGAAATACCTTTACCAATGTTTTTATGAATATATAATGCTATATTTATGGAAGCGTTTAAATAAAATTTTAAATATGCATAATATAAGTTAAATGCATTGTTAAAAATGTTATTAAAATACATTATTAAAATGTAATTAGTCATGGCGAAACTGTAAACGGAAATGCATACAAATTGCAAATATCAAATTCAGCACAAATATGTTTTCCTTTAAGAGTGTTCCATTTAAGAATTCACTTTAATTAAATGTACAGATATATCATAAAGAAAACAATATTAATATCCTTTTGGAAAAAGCTTCTGCATTACTTCTTAATACAAATTTAAAATCAAAAATAATTTATTTCAGTGATAAAGTTTAAAACATATAATAGTTTTTATTTTTACATTTAAATAATAATAAACTGTTTATATGTATTGCGTCTAATTTAATATACTATACGTAAATATTTTATAATATATTATAACTAGTTTTAATTACTTCATTATAGAATTTTAGATGATTCTCTTTACCAATGAAGGGTACGTGTTAAAAGTATTTTCAATAACTATTTTAATGTTTGTTAAAAGAAGAACATTTATGATATGTAAAACTGAATTTATACAATGCAAAATTACAAATTAAGCTTTAAAAAAATTATATTATTTTTACTAACCGGAAAGCTGTTAAACTTTTTATATATTTTATAACATTTGGAAAATCAACAGAATATTGGTATAATGTATTTTTAAAAAGATTATTATATGTATATAAAAACAATTATATGTAATTTTGTGTATTAGTACTAATTATTCTGTAACTATAAAACTTGAAATTTTTATATTCAGCACGTTATTAATTTAAGTTTGTTAATGAGATAGAAGTATTGGCATTTAAATTTAACAATAAACCATTGTCCTACAGTTACATAATGTTTAGAAAAATGCACTATATGAACATTAATTCATTTTTTTAAATATTCCAATATATATTAATCCTTTCAAAAACATTACAAAGTAATTTTTTCCGAAAACGCTTATTTTACAAGAAGAAAACGCTTTCTTAAAATTATGGGGATAATTCATTTGATGCGTTTCCCAAGGTCAAACCCATTATAAATGGTTTATTTAATTGCAAAGATATACATAAACTAATTAAATTGTCACATTTATGTCAATAAATAAATAAAGTTCAATAGTTTACGCCAATTAAAAAAAAAACGTTCAAAGTTTTTTTCCTGCATTATTGTGAAAGTTGTTTTTGAAAATGTCTAGATCAAGAATATTTAAATTTATCTATCGTATCAATTATATATTTTTAATTCATTGTTTCTAATTCAAACATTGAATACTTAAAGAAATTTCGGGCGATATGATCCATAGAGTTTTCTTTAGATAATATAAAGAATATATGTATATTCGCACGACTTTATAAATAAAGATTTGTAAAACTTTAAAATAATTAAATTGTTAAAAGCGACTATTTTTTGAAAAAATGAAAAATAGTATTTTCCAATATTGTTACAAGAAATGAATTACACCAAAATTGAGTTTATTATTGAAAGATAAAATTAGACAGTATAGATAAATATATATTGATAAAATTAGACCGTATTCTTTTAGCGCTTTCTTAAAATTATGGGGATAATTCATTTGATGCGTTTCCCAAGGTCAAACCCATTATAAATGGTTTATTTAATTGCAAAGATACACATAAACTAATTAAATTGTCACATTTATGTCAATAAATAAATAAAGTCCAATAGTTTACGCCAATTAAAAAAAAAAAACGTTCAAAGTTTTTTTCCTGCATTATTGTGAAAGTTGTTTTTGAAAATGTCTAGATCAAGAATATTTAAATTTATCTATCGTATCAATTATATATTTTTAATTCATTGTTTCTAATTCAAACATTGAATACTTAAAGAAATTTCGGGCGATATGATCCATAGAGTTTTCTTTAGATAATATAAAGAATATATGTATATTCGCACGACTTTATAAATAAAGATTTGTAAAACTTTAAAATAATTAAATTGTTAAAAGCGACTATTTTTTGAAAAAATGAAAAATAGTATTTTCCAATATTGTTACAAGAAATGAATTACACCAAAATTGAGTTTATTATTGAAAGATAAAATTAGACAGTATAGATAAATATATATTGATAAAATTAGACCGTATTCTTTTAGCGCTTTCTTAAAATTATGGGGATAATTCATTTGATGCGTTTCCCAAGGTCAAACCCATTATAAATGGTTTATTTAATTGCAAAGATACACATAAACTAATTAAATTGTCACATTTATGTCAATAAATAAATAAAGTCCAATAGTTTACGCCAATTAAAAAAAAAAAACGTTCAAAGTTTTTTTCCTGCATTATTGTGAAAGTTGTTTTTGAAAATGTCTAGATCAAGAATATTTAAATTTATCTATCGTATCAATTATATATTTTTAATTCATTGTTTCTAATTCAAACATTGAATACTTAAAGAAATTTCGGGCGATATGATCCATAGAGTTTTCTTTAGATAATATAAAGAATATATGTATATTCGCACGACTTTATAAATAAAGATTTGTAAAACTTTAAAATAATTAAATTGTTAAAAGCGACTATTTTTTGAAAAAATGAAAAATAGTATTTTCCAATATTGTTACAAGAAATGAATTACACCAAAATTGAGTTTATTATTGAAAGATAAAATTAGACAGTATAGATAAATATATATTGATAAAATTAGACCGTATTCTTTTAGTCAATTCCAATAAAACGCAACTATAAAAATGACAGAAATAATAATAAAATATATAACAGAAATAAGAATTCTTTTTTTCTAAAATAAAAATTCGTTTAGCAATGTCGTAAAATATTACTTAACAAGAAAGAGAAATAACACTAAAGCTGTTCAAATATAGATTTAGAACTAGTGTATAAAAAGGTTTTAAGAGTTGTATTGCTTTTTATATTTCCTTTATTGCATTTACGAAAACTACAAATAGCTTTAACAAAAACTTTCTGAACTCTGCGCTCATGTTTTAAACAAACGTTAAAATATATTTAAATTTTGAATATTAATAATTTATGAAATAACTATTTTTTTCGTGTATGAGTTATCCAGCTTCAATTCTATCGTTAATAGTTAAAACATACCTTTTATAAAAGGAAACTTTAAGAGGTTCCTGGGAAATAAAATAAAAATTCCAGCGTCTATGGATTTTATTTTTATTTTTACATAAGAATTTTTAACAATGAAGAAAAGCAATTGCATTTTATTTTCACTCCAGTTTTAGTTTTTTAAACTGAAATAGAAATAGTTATAATGTTATTCACAATCTTGAATATATGTCCTTCCGAAATTTTTTGAAATGTTGAATAACATAGATACCTATTGAACAATTTGTATTTAATTTGATGGCACGATATTAAGAGGTCACGGATACAAAAAAACCTTTACATTAAAGTTGGATGCATGATTAATTAATAATATGGGCAACATTAAATAAAAAAAAGTTGATAGACTTCTACTTATAACTTTCAATAACAAAATATATTAGAATAAATATACAAAAAAGATTATGTTTGGATATATATGAAGGATTAATAATTAATTTATATTATTATAAATTAATTTTGCTTGTCGTTAGTGTAAGCTTTTACTCAAATTCGATACAAAAAATTTAAATGTGAAGGACATTTAAAGTTCATGGGTTTATGTGAATTTTGTTACTCCCTGAGGATTTTACAGTAAGTTAAAAATCAAGAACTGCGAATACGTGTGTTCCTGGGAAGATTGGTATAGTGTCTGATGTAATACCAGTATACCATTGAATAATGCATGGATGATTTAAAATTAAAATTTTACTCTTCAATATTTTCAAAAAAATATGGAATAATGCATGGATAATTTACAATTAAAATTTTACTTTTCAATATTTTCAAAAAAATATAAAATACTCTTTGGATCAATAACCTTGCATCTTTTAAACTGGATACACATATAAAAAAATTATGGAAATTCGAAAACAAATATATAAAAGCAATTGCAGTACGTTATTTTAAGAATTTCAAGGAATAGCTATTTTTAAAACCGTGAAAAGAAAGAATGACTTTTTATGGATAAACTTTTATGTTGTAAAAAATAAACTACGTATATAATCTATATGGTACATTTAATATATACAAATTTAAGTGAGGTGCTTATTATACAGCTTCTAACCATATTCAAAATTAGTTCTAATATTAAAAAAAATGAAAACAGGTAGAATAATATTTATTTTGCATAAGAAATAGCATTATTTTAGTATTAAATTTAGCTATTTAGCAAATAGCATTATAAAACAATTTTTATTCTAGAAACACTATTCATAATAAAACATGTTTCATGATTTTGTTTTAAATATACAACTCGTTAAATCAAATTCAAGTAAAATTATTTCAAGCTAGTGTGTATGTTTAAAAAATAGGTTTTAAAACTTTGTTAATTCAGATATTAATTTTAAAAATTGGAATTAATTGTTTTGCTTATTTGGATTATTTACCAATTTATTATTTATGGAAATTATATTTGACTTTACGAATGCAACTATAGCTAATGGTTTGTGGAACAAATCAATTTCTAGTAGAATTTCAATTTATGGTGGGGGAAATAGTTACGTAAGAGTATTTCATGGAACAATAAAATAAAATAGATTTATGCTATTTGTGAAAGAATATTTAATTTTATATAAAATATTTTACAGTTTATGACAAATAATATAAGAATTACATCGACACACTCATCGAAACGGCACAAGAGCAAGACAACGCTCAAATCTCCATAACCCTGAAGAATGCCTAAGTTAGAGATTAAGAAAACTACTTTTTTAAAACATGGTATAGCACACGAACCAAATATCATAATCTTTTTTCAACTAACATTATTGAAATTGCATCAAAGACGTTTAAATAAATATAAAATTAAAATTTATCATTTAAAAATTAACGCAGATATGACGTATTTAAGTTTACAAAAATTTTGTTAATATGTGAACTTTTAATAATTTACGCTAAACGGCTCATTTTAGCATGTACATCTATGGTGAGGTCGGCTTAGAATTTGAAATCACAACTTTTTTAACTACCTTTAAAAAATATATGAGCTTCTTAGCGTTATTTTTTTTTTAATTTAAGTTTAACGTTAAAATAGTGACTATGTGTTATTATCGATAACAACTCTTAAAATTTTTCTTGATAAATTCATTATGAATACCTTATTTTAGAAAAAACAAAACAAAGTAAGTAACATTCGAGGAAAAATTGGTGCAGGTTTGTAAGGCGCTAATTTTTTTATCTCGATCTTATCATGTTATAAACTCGATGATTTGGGTACAGGAAAATAAATGAATATTTAAACACTTTAAAAAAATCTTTAAATATAAAATATTTTATGTAAAAAATCATTTTCACTCCACCCCTGTTTCTTTATATACACTGAAAAGAAAAAGGTACTTAAAAATGCGTATCTACATCTAGTCGTTTTTCTATAAGCATAATTGCATCGTAAATGAGCGATGATGTACCCAAATGCAAGTAGTCGTATTTTCTACTATTTTAGCAATGTTATTAAACATTGCTAATCTCCTCTTCGGCTCAAGTGATCTTAATAAAATTTGACAAACTTAAAATATAAAATTCAGAAAAAGTTTTTCCTTTTTATTTGATGAAGATTGGTGAAACAGAAACTGAGTTATTATAACTCAATTATCTTAGTTCCTTTTTTTTAAGCGTTTCTTCTGATTTTAACCCCTAATAGTGACATGGATAAGATACTGAACTTCGGTGCTGAGGATCTGGGTTGGATTCCCTATGAGACTTGTTAGTAATCGTGCATATATTTGATATTTATGTATGCCTATTGATTGAAAATAATTTATGTTGTATTAAATATCAGTTACAAATGTGGTAAAGCAGCCTATGTAGGCAAGCATTTACTTATCGTACTTAATTTTAAGTACATGTAGTTTTCATAATTGAAATATTATTACATATTACTCATTTTTAAGTAACTATTTTTAACAGTGTAAACTTAAAATCTGCTTTTAAATCAGAATCGGTATAATTATAATAAAATAATTATCAGGTTATCATTCAAAAATACAAATAAAATGCAGGTTGTGGTTGAAAGTCTAATATAATTTGATTGAAATGTCTAAGATGTATTTCAGCAGGCTAAAAAAACTTATAAGTATTGATAAACAATGCTAATAATCAAAAGAAAATCTCAAAGTATACGATATTCTATTCTCATTTAACTAAACAATCCTTGAGTGTCTAAACCCATTTATATCGAAAGAGTCGTAAAACTGATAAAAATTGTTTACAATAATATTTAACTAAGATAGACAAGGCACGATTAAAAATAGGCTTACGATAGGAGTCAGTAAGTCAACTTATGAGAATCAAGAATAGTATTTTCAAGTGATTATTAGATTTTCAGCTAAAAGGAAGTGTCCACTCTCAGAAATGTAATGTTAATATGAGTTGTTTAAAATTTCAAGAATAGTTAACTATATCAATCGTAAATAGATTATGTAGCTAAAAGTAAGGTCTCAGATTTACTTTATTTGCAGTAATCATTTTCTTAATAATTTGATTTTTAAATTGCGAATAATTTAATGCGAGTGACAACAAATTAAATTTTAATTCTGATTGGCCTTTAATTTTATGTATTATAAATTTCATTTCAACATTTATATTTTTTTATAAAAAAAAATATTAAATAGCATTTATTTATTATTTATAAACTATTTTTTAAACTAGTAGTGTGAATGCACTGGTTACCGACCATTCGGGAAAAATATTTAATACTAAAAGCATATTATAATGTTTTTAAAAGTCCCTCCAATCAATGGGTTTCTAAAATTTAAGTTAAAAGAAAAATTTTAAAAAAAATTCATTGTAAATATTTGAAAGATTACAAATACTAAGTTTTAAATAATCACTGTCACAATACATCCCTTCAAACTTAGATATATTAGATTCAAAGATGAATATTGTTGTCAATAATAATACCAATACATGCTGTTCAGCCAAATTTATTTATGATTGCAACTATTTTATTTTTATTTAAAAATAAATTCATTGTTTAAAGCATTTCCTTATTTAAGTAAACGAATTAAACATATATTAAAAAACATGTTATACACATATAATGAGCAAATTCTGTGTGTATATTTATACCAAGTTAGGTACAATTCCTTTAAAATTTTACAAATATTTTAAATGAAAATAATAGAATATGCTTGTTTTTAGCGTATACTATTAAATATTTATGTGAAATTTCCTAACATATTTTTTAAATTTAATAAATTGTGAATGTGCAATATCTTATTAGAAACATGAAATTTACTTTTGTAGTGTAATAAAATTATTTTAACACAAAATTTTAATTTGATTTGACCTGGAGGTATTTTGTAATAAATTGATAAGAATATGTTCTTGTTATTTAATGCACAAATATTATAAAAATATTGAGCTAAATTTCCACAGTTTGGCAAAAGGGAGAATATTTGGACCAGGACAGATTTAAATAGTCGTCAGTTCCCTTTACATGACATACAGACTTTCTATGTTTCATTTAGTGATAATTTATATGTTTCATTTAGTGAAAATTTATATGTTTCATTTAGTGATAATTTATATGTTTCATTTAGTGATAATTTATATGTTTCACTTAGTGATAATTTATATGTTTCATTTAGTGATAATTTATATGTTTCATTTAGTGATAATTTATATGTTTCATTTAGTGATAATTTATATGTTTCATTTAGTGATAATTTATATGTTTCATTTAGTGAAAATTTATATGTTTCATTTAGTGATAATTTATATGTTTCATTTAGTGATAATTTATAACACCATTAGGTTTGAATATAACCATGTATAAACATACCATGCGTTTCCATTATGTGTGGACCTTATTTTCTAAAGTTGAAGATATTGATATTACCGGTATTATAGACTAATGGTTTATATTGTTATTCAGCTTTAAGTTATTATAAAATATTTTTATTCCGATCTTTTTGAAGTTTTATAAATGAAATTATTAACAGATGATGAGTAACTATTGCAAATATTTCAATATTTGTAAATGAAAATTTTTATAAATGTAATCTTCTCAACATTTCGACGTTTCCTCATATAATTATTTATTTTTATAAACAAATTATTTAGTCCAAGAAATAAAACATATAATTTCAAACCGTACAAAGGAAACACGCAATTTTATATATGTGTATATAAATTTAGTAATTTAATATTTGTTTATGCATGCTTTTTTTAAGTTATCTCAGTACTTCGTTTTAAAATGATTATTATAGAACGAAGCTGCGAACTTCGAGCTCTTGAAGATATAGTAGCATATTGATGCATATATCAAATTCATGTTAAAATTACTACAAAACAAAGACATATTATTCTCGTCACATATGAAAAAATATTTAAAAAGTAACAAAATATTCAAAGAAAATTTAACAAAATTGGTCGGTTTAAGGTGAAAAGATATTCTAAATGATAATATTCTCTATCATCGCGATTTCCTATCATACCTAAAGGTGTTAATTAATAAATTATCAGTAAATGAAACATATAAACTAGGTGATCATAGGACATCACACAATAAATCATAGGAGAATAAAGATATTCCCATATGCTTTCTAGTGATAATAACAGACAGGGTAATAACACAAATTGTTGTGCGATGATCATTATTTGTTGTGTAACTACACATAATAAATATTTTTGCTATGATTTAACTTTTTTGTGTGTTGCTACTAAAACTAAACGACTTTCTTACAATATAGTAGTAAGGCAAAAATAATGTTTTATGATGCTAATATAGCTGTATGTGATACAACCAAACATTGACCATCTCCCAAGAATTTGTGATCACCTTGTATAACTAACATCGTATATTATGCATCGTAAAATATTGCATGTACAGACAAAAATATACTCTACGAATAAGTATTAGTTACGTACGTTTCATAAATGATACTTATTCGTAGAGTATATTTTTAGCCTTACATGCAATAATATATATGTATCAAGCTATTTTATATATGTATCAAGCTATTTTATATATGTATCAAGCTATTTTATATATGTATCAAGCTATTTTATATATGTATCAAGCTATTTTATATATGTATCAAGCTATTTTATATATGTTTCAAGCTTTTTTACGTACATAATTTTCAATCAACGGTATTACGTCTGTTTTGAAGTAATAACAGTTAAAATTAATTCAGGAACCTTCAAACAATTTATAAACTCAATCATGCAACATAAAGTAATTAAGGATATTTTTAAATATTTCCCTTTATATGAAAGAAAAACAAATCGGCTTAATTTGGTATGCAAATTTCTTTTTCAATATTTAATTGGTGTACAAATTTCTTTCCATGCAATATCACTCATCTGAAAAGAAAATGAAACACCATAAAATACAAAAAAAAAACTCCCGTTGACTTTAATTATTAAGACTTCTTACGTTTCATCTATATCACTAGGCAAAACTAATTGATTCTGTTAATTTAATTATTCTTTTATAAATAGTCTTAGAACTAAATATTAATAAATAATATGGTGTACAATATTTATATTCATTCGGTACCAAATACTTTGAAATAAATGAGACATCAGACTATTTGCACACACACAAAAAAAAAATAAAGCCACAAACAGCAATACTTTAAAGATCCCCCAAATAAAAAAAGCTTTAAATATTAAATTTAAAACCTTAAAGCATCTTTTCCAAATGTTTCTCAAGCCCCTTAAGAACTTAATAATAGAATACTCTCTGGGACCGTGCAATTAAGCGAGCAGGCCGCAGAAAACGACATTACACATTTTAAAAATAATATATATTAGCCAAACAAATTTACACAGAATTTTCTTTACTAAACAAATAGAATCGTAGCTTCTCTACACATCGCATCTTGCCCCCTCGGGATAGCAGAAATACTTCTTTCTTGGGGTGGCTACATAAAAATGAGCTAACAAACTGATTGTTTTTCTTTTCTTGCTGGGGGCTTTCAACACAATCCGAAGCGTTGGATCAATGCGTTCGCAGGGGATAAAAAAGGATTTTTATTGAAACCGACTTCATGACATCTATTCATGAACTGGTGAAGATAATGAATAAGATAGAACATTTTCGAAGTCTTCTATTTTTAGGAAATCGAAGCTATTATTCTTGAAAGTTTTATTTTCGATGAGTCGTTGTTTTGTTTTGTGACTTTTGAGAGGAGATATTTATGTTTGTTTTTCAGATTGGGGAAAGTGTTCATGTTTTGTTTTATATTTATGGGTTTTCATAGTTAAATTTAACCATTTTTAAATTGTCTTGTTATTTTTTACAAGTTAATTACTTTACTCTAATATTAAATGATTATAATTTTGTTTTTGTTTAAATGATCTTATCTCTAATGATCAATAAATATTTAATAATTTTTCGCTCAGAAAATTGTGTACAAAAAAGTATGGTTTTTAAAAATAAGCAATGGTAAAATAAATTTAAAATTCAGTTATGTTAATTATTCTTCACTTCAATTAATTTAATATATTATTTAAAAGAAATTAAAAATCGTTTAATTTGCATTGAAAATAAACTAAAGAACTCACATTTTTGTTCTATACAAGAAAGTCGTGTACATAAAGTTTTTTGACAGTTCATAAGCTAGTCTAGTCAAAAGAAATAATGTTAGTTTGTAGAAATCTAGTTTGTAACCAGCCTCAATGAACATTGAAACATTTGTTGAAAATGAAGGTAATTAAATTATTCTTGGAATGGTGTATGAACCAAGTATCTTTATTTATCACTTTAATCATATAGAATGAATTATTTTAAGGAATCTTATTTGTGCTTATATACTGACAAATATATGTCATACATTAATTTGATTCTTATTTTAAAAAAAATATTTGTAATATCACATAGTGTCACTCTGCAATATCCTAACATACTTTCACACCTACACCACATTGTAAAATCACGTCACATAAAACTAACAAAGTAAACTGTGACATTTATGATGAAAACTACCTTGAAACTGCATGGATGCGATTTTTTGAGTTAATAAAATATTTAAACGTACAATATTTTTACTGTTTACTAAAACGATACTGCACTAAACTATGCTTTAAGTAGTATACTTTTAAAATGCACAAGACACAGAAAGTTTACCTATCTTTGTAGGAAATCTGGTTTTATTATTTTATTTTAAAAGGTTAGATTTTCCGTTATCAATTAAATATGTTTTTAATATAATAACTAAACCTACATTCTCGTTTGATGCAACCTTTCCCGTTATTCATTCAGTTAATAGTAACGTTAAAAAAATGAGAGCACACAGCAATACTATCGCAATCGCAACGCTAAGCCAAAAAAGAAGAAATAACGCCACCTCGCCAAATCAGCTAACAAGATATAAACGCCAGACCGTAAATCAGTACAAGAATTCATTTTCTGTAGGGCTAATAAGAAAAAGTTTCAACAGAGTATGTTGTTTCTGAATGTAATAACAGGCGAATTAGGCCTTTATATATTTTACGGCCTATGTAAAAGAAATGAAAAACTCAGTGATTAGAGATGAAACGATTGTGTCCCGTCAAAAGTTTAAAGTAAAATGTTGTGTAGTGAATGAAGCGGACATTTTCAATAATGTAAATAAGATTGTGATGCGTGGGTTGCAATATTAAAAATGCAACGACAAAAACTATTTTATATATTTGAGGAAAACTTGCGAATCTATACTAATTAATTAACCTGTAAAGTAAAGATATATATTGTTATTAAAAATGAATTTGGATTAATGCCAAAAAAACTAGTTTTACTACATACACCTTTAAAAATAGGTATTCAAAAATAAATAAAATGTACTAATTTTTTAAATACTTTCGATGCTTATCATGGTTTTGAATACATGAGTTTAAATTTTGAAATAGGTATGTACTCAAAAATAAGTACGATGGGTAAAAATGAATAAAAAGAGCAGATGCTGGCCTACATAGGCTGCCTTCATAAATCACTTTCAATAAATATCGAAATGCAACCAAGACTACCAGGGCGACGTGAAGAAGTTATAAACAGAAGTAATGTTAAAAAGATGTGCCAAAAGAATGGGAAGTAAAATAATTGAATTGTAATAACTGAGTTTCCATTTAAGCAATCGACATCAAATAATGTTGAAAACCATCTTCTAAACAAATATTTTAAGTTTGTCAGGTCGATTTATTAAGATGTCTTGAACAGCAACTGAGATTAGCAATATTAAATCACACTGCTAATTTTTGCGAAAGTACCATTACTTTAATTTGAGTACGTCATCGCTCATTTACGATACAATTGTACTCAATGAAAAACGAATAAGTACGTTCATATACTCTTTTTTAAGCTCATTTTTTTAGTGTAGGATTAAAAAAAAGAAATAATATATATACTGCTATATTATCCTCAATGAATTCTAATTAATTAGAAAAACACTAAAATTAATTATTTAGTTAAAACTAAACATCCTATATTTTCTTTATTTCGAAGTTTCAAAAGAAAAATAATGTTAAAAAATAGCTTAAAATATTTTTTTAATCGGCTGAATTACAAGTACAGCACACACAAAAATATCTGACTTGTTTCTTTTTTAATTTGAATTAAGCTCCCTCACCGATATTTTTCAGGAATTGTAATCTTTAAAAATCCTCTCCCCTCGCTCTTTTATGAAATACCACATTGAAACTCGCAAGAATACGTTCTTCAAAAACCATTTCAACCTCCGACAGCCAAGTCGCAGAGAAAAACAATTATTCCATTGAAAAACTCATCTCGCTTCCTTCTAAATTCATCACCGAATACATTTTTTCCCATGATCCCTCTTTTCTAAGCCCTGACTAACTTTATCCATATTAATGATTTCTCCGAAAATGCTTCATTACAAGCAGAGTGATTCCGTTTCCTCTGAGGAAAATAATTGATCTCAAAGATACAAAATCAAACAAAGCAAGCCGCCGAGCAAACAGTGCTTGATGCGCGACAAAAGCAAAGTCTGAGTAAATGCATAATGATTCATTTTCAAATTCAACGAGCAACGGCTCTAATTTCTTTATTCGATTGCGATGGAGTTAATCTACGGAGTAATAATCGAGTTGAGTCTTTTTCTTTATCGATGTTTTTTTCTTTGCTGTTTTTTAATGCAAAAGATGTTTTATGTATAGGCCTGGGATTTTTAGTTGGCTGATTTGGGTATTGAGGGAAATGAACACATCATGGGGGATTGATAGTTATTTTTTGTGTTTGTTTTTCGGATGGTTATGTTTAGTTAACTTCGTTTATTTTAAGAAATGGTTAGTGACACCATTTTGATGTTTTTTTATTGGGAAATTAGTTTATTTCTATTGAGATTATTTAACAGATTGAAAGGTAAATTCGGTATACTCTTATAAATTTTATTATTTCCTGTATTTTAATATTTAGATTAAACAAAACAGGAATAAATTTAATAAATGAAACACAATTTGTGTTATTTATAAAATTAGGAATTACAGCTAATACTTATTTTTTATCATATGCTTGTACTGTGGATATATTTATTCCATTATCTTAAAATGAAAATAAATATTAGTCATATTCTAATACAAAAGCCATTTAATTAAGGGGGGAGGGTATTTTATCTTCACATTTTACACGTAATATATAACTATAGTATAGTTTAGACTATTAGTTATTCAATTTTTATGTATGCCTCATTTATTACATAACATACATTTTACAGAAATATGTACTAGTTAATTAAACTATTTTAATGACTACTTCGTTATTACAATATTAAAATAGTTACTCATATACTAAGAATTTTTTTTCTTTAATATGCATCAATTACAGTTTTGGCAAAAAGGGCGACATTTATTGAGTCAGTTGGTGACAAATTTACGAAATGACGAAATATTGTAGATTTTGACAAATTAATTTTATTTAAATGTTTTATGATGAAAATAATTTTATCGTCAGCTAAACTGAATATAATCCGCAAAATTTGAGTAAATATTCTTAACAGTGTGTTTATAATCATATACATGTATGATGTTTATAAAAAATGAAGCGGATAAATTTTAATTATTACTTCATTTGAAAGCGAATGGATGTAAATAAACTCTGTGGAAACAAAATCTTTCCATGAAATTCGATCATTTTCCATGATATATGAAAATTCTTACTTAAATAAATAAATTTTCGTTATATTCATAAAACAAATTCGCAATTCAATTTAGCCCCTTCGTGTTTTTTTTTTAAATTAATCTACACTGTACAAAAGACGACACTTAAACATGAGTACATGAACGTACTCGTTTTTTTTAAGTTCAATTGCATCGTAAATGGGCGATGACGTACTCAAATTTAAGTTATCGTACATTCTCAAAAATTATCAATGTGGTTTAATATTACTATCTCAGCTTCTATTCAAGCCAGCTTAACAAAGCGACCTGACAAACTTAAAATATTTGTTTAGAAGATGGTTTTCCATATTATTTGATATCGATTGCTTCAATGGAAACTGAATTATTACAATTTAATTATTTAACTTCCTATTCTTTTGGCACACCTTTTTAGCATTACTTCTGTTTATAACTTCTTCACGTCGCCCTGAAACCTGATGGTGCGCCCTGGTACCAACGGATAAGCCACTGAACTGCGGTGCCTTAGGGTATGGGTTCGATTCCCGGTAAGTCTTGATTGTAATTGTCGATATTTATTGAAAGTGATTTATGAAGACAGCCTATGTAGGATACTATCTGCTCTTTTTATTCATTTTTACCTATTGTGCTAATTTTTAAGTACATGTCTTTTTCAAAATTGAAACTTATGTATTCAGAGACATGATAAGCATCGAATGTATTAAAAAATTAGTACATTTTACGTATATTTTGAATACCTATTTTTAACAGTGTACGATAGTAAGTAACGACTATCTAACAGTTAACAGACCAAACTAGTTCAAAATGGGAATCACCCTATTTTTTCCCCACGCAAACAAGACTGTGCTGAATAGATTACTTTTTTCAAACATCTTATGAAAAAACACCGCAGACTTACTTTTTGCAGTATTTAAGTACTGACTTTTTGCAGTATTTAAGTACTGACTTTTTGCAGTATTTAAGTACTTAATTTTTGCAGTATTTAAGTACTGACTTTTTGCAGTATTTAAGTAATGCTTTTTGCAGTATTTAAGTAATGCTTTTTGCAGTATTTAAGTACTGACTATTTTCAGTAATAAAACTTTAACATTTTACAAAATCAATTCCGTTAACTGAAAATAATTGCAAAGCTCTGAAATATATACTATACAAAAAGCTAAATTCACATCCTATATACACATATACACATCCTATATACACATATACACATCCTATATGGACATGATTAAATTCACTATATGAACAAAGGCAAAACTTTTTGACAATGACCTAGAGTCGTCAACGCGTAGATTCGTTTGTTATTTAAAGTTTTAAATGCAATAGATAATACAACTTCAAAACGTGTTTTATTTTTAATATTTTAAATCCTTCTACTCCACCACATAAAAATTTTCATACAGCTACACGAAATTGAAAGGGAAAATAACCAAAAACAAATTTAACCTATTTTTCCACCTAGAAAAACATAATTATCAATGCTCAGTAACCTACAGCCACTTCGTGGGAATATATTCCCACGAAGTCACTGAATTCAGTCACTGAATTCAATTCACCCAAGACTATTAAGATATAATTGGAGCAAAACCGGTCAAAACTTCGGAAGAAAGGTTATCCTCAAAGACAATAGTAATCAAGTCGCAATTCTTAAGAACTTTCTTGCTTAGAGTATGAATGGAATCAATACGAAAAAAATACTTTTTTCGAAAATAATGATGCGGAATTGGTACCATGCAGGGCGGAAGCAGCTTTTTGTGTCCTTATTCTTACAATGTAAGAGATATATCCTCATTCCAAATGACCATTAAATGCGGATTACTCATTTCATTGTATTGAATTGTATTTCAAAACCATAGAAAGTGATTACTTCATTTGTGTAACACCGTGTATTAACCTTTATTTTAAACGCAACAAGGATACACTTTATTTTTAATTCTGAAACAGTCATCTGTTTGTTGTCTTCTCACCTAACTTCTAACTAACCTAAAAACTCTTTAATAATGTATTTTCGCAACAAACACGCTTACTGGTTTAAATTGGTTTAGTTTCCGAGTTAATTTTTTTTATATGTAAATTTCAGTACCTCCAAGGTATATGACACTATTACCATTTTTCCGATTTTCAGGTTAACGTTGCGATAGCATGTGTTTTTCACACTCTTTACGGAGGTATAAAACACCATCTTTTATATGGATTACCAATGCAGAAAATATTTATGTCTATTGAAACCTAAAGCCATATAAAAATTGGATAAAGTATCCTGTAAAACATTAAAAATGGACATAGTGTTCTATACCTCCGAGGTACAGATATATATCAAATACCCCCTCCTATTTTTGACACAAATCTCAACATTCATTACGCCAAATTATTCATGCCTAAAAATTAATTTAGAAGTAAAACTATGAAATCTTAATCTATAAAGACTACACTGTAAAAAAAGGTACTTAAAAATAAGTACCTGATGACCATACTCGGTTTTCTTTGAGTACAATTGCATCGCAAATGAGCAATGACGTACTCAAATGTAAGCAACCGTACTTTCTAAAAAATGAGCAGTGCGATTTAATATTGCTTATTTCAGCTTCTGTTCAAGCCATTTTAATAAATCGACTTGACAAACTTACAATAGTTGTTCAGAAGACATTATTTCATGTCGATTGTTTAAATGGAAACTGTGTTATTTCAATTCAATTATCTTACTTCCTACTCTTTTGGCAAACTCTTTAACAATTCTTCTGTTTATAACTTCCTCAAGTCTCCCTGGTAGTTCAATGGATAAGGAACTGAACAGCGGTGCCTGAGTATATGGGTTCGATTCCCGGTAAGTCTTGGTTGTAATTGTTGAAATTTATTGAAAGGGATTTATGAAGGCAGCTTATTTTGGCAAGATACTACTCCTTTTATTCATTTGTACTCATTGTACTTATTTTTTGAATACATGTCTTTTTCAAAAATTATACTTATGTATTCGGAGCTATGAAAAGCATCGAATGTAATCGAATATTGGCACATCTGACTTATTTTTGAGTAGCTATTTTAAACGGCATAGAAGAAGAATAAAAAATAATTATTAACCAGAAATTGAGCTGAGATTTTGGGTATATCTAAAACCATACATAAAAAAATTCGGTAGTCATTTCTAATTTTACATTGCATAAACGGCAAATTTGCAAAATTTGTGACTTAACTTTAGCCACAAAACAAACAAATTAGTTAAATTATGCATCGAGAGGAAGCGTTTGTCAATGTTAAAAGGTTTGTGTAAACAAAATTCGAATTTTTTAATGTTGAGTGATAAACATTTAGTTCAATTAACTTGTTCCTGTATTTGCTAAAACGCTGGGCAGTTTATGAAAGCAAAATTACAAAAATAACTCCATTGACTTTTTCATAAGAAGTAAATATACAGGGTAGTCACAAATTATTAAGTGATGGTCATAGTTTGGCTGTATCGCATTTAGCTGTATTGGCATAATAAAACATTATTTTGTCCAACTACTTCGCTTATACTTTTAGACAAGTCACTTAGCTTTTGTCACAAAACTAACAAACTAGTTAAAGTATAACTAAATTGTTTACATTAGTTATGGATAAGTAAACAAATTATTAGTCGACACATGATAAATCAATCTGTAAAATAGATCGGTTTAATATGTGCAGTTAAGCAGGACTATCGCCCAATTTCTGATCACACTGTAAAAAAAAAGGTACTTAAAAATGAGTACCTGGACCTACTCGCTTTTATTTGAGTACAATTACATCGCAAATGAGCGATGACGTACTCAACTTTAAGTAATCATACTTTCTCAAAAATGTGCAGCGTGATTTAATATTGCTAATATCAGTTTCTGTTCAAGCCATTTGAACAAAGCGACCTCACAAATTAAAAATAGTTGTTCAGAAGATGGTTTCCACGTTATTTGATTATTTGGAAACTGAGTTATTACAACTCAATTATCTTACTTTCCGCTCTTTTTGTACACCTTTTTAACATTACTTTTGTTTATAACTTTTTCACGTCGTCATAGTAACTTAGCGGATAAGGCTCTGGCCAGCAGTTCCTAAGGATCTAGATTCGATTCCCGGTAGGTCTTGGTTGAAATTGTTGATATTCATTGAAAGAGATTTATGTAGACAGCCTATGTAGGCCAGAAACTGCTCTTTTTACTCATTGTACTAATTTTTGAGTCCATGTCTGTTTCAAAAATGAAACTTATGTATTCGAAGCCATGATAAGCATTGAATGTATTCAAAAATGAGTACAATTTACTTATTTTTGAGTACCTATTTTTAACAATACACCTTGTAACTTAGTTGCATTTCTCTACTTGCATCAAAATACATGATGATGGGAATTTTATTATTGTATTAAATTTCAAGAGTAGAATAACATGTTAAATAAATCTCTTATGTTTGAATGCTGTTATATTCAACCATCACAATTGTTTTAAACGTGCTTTCTGTATTTATACTTATTTCCTTCAACATATACTCAAATTTTGAAAATATAGGAAGAATTACCGAGGCTATACTCTCAAGACTCGCTTACATTTCAATTTTTAGTTTCATTCACACATTCTAGTAAAACGTTATTGTTTCAATATTCAATGACAATTGAAAATGATTGTCTCTTTATCGCAACAAATCCTCTCTGTTTTCTACTTAAACTCTATTCCATTCATATTTTTATGTTAGTCTTCGCATTGTTTCTGTGAAATGTTGTTTCGTCGACGCATCTTTTCAACGCTGTTACAATATATCGTGCAAATGACGTTTTCTCGCTTTTCAAAGGCAATCAACAAAGCACACAGACAAGCAATTTAAAAATAGTGATTGATTTTTTTTTTAATGCGAGCGAAACATCGAGGTGAGATATTTTAAATTCTGAAATTGGCTGATTGAAAGGTGGGAAGGAATGGAAAAGATATACTTAAACAAAATAAAAATACACAACTCAAAATATTTCTCTTTCAATCCCAATGTTTCGATATTCTTTATAAAAAATTGAGGAAAATGTATTGTCGCTTGTAAATTTATGATTGTACATTTCAATAACGCTATGTCATTTCTTTAATATGTCTCATAACATATTATGAATAAAATGTAATTTTATAAAGACGTTATTTTAAAGATACCGACAGGAATACCTCCCCCCTAAAAAATGGGCAATTTTCTTGTATATTAAGTTTTCAGCAGTTGTGAGACAAATAATTTATCTCGAAGCATAAGAAGTTCTTATAACAGTTTAATCAAGTTTTTATGGAAACCGAAACAATCATAAATCAAATAAAAAAAATTCTAAAACGAAAAAGTTCTAAAACAACAGTTGAGGAGGTATAACTTTTCTAAAATGTAAATTATTTTAAAATCTCAGAGATTCAATTTTGAGAGAAACTTTTGTTTTTAGTACCTGAGGGATTCAGGGAAAGAATGATGACGGTTCCACACGGAGTGATTGTGCAAAAAACAAGAAACAAATTTTACATCTCATATACAGTATTATGATATGTTAATGTTTTTTGGCAGACTATCATATTTTTTTCACAATTTCGTATAATAAAATTACATTCCAATAGCTAACAAAAGGCGTTTGAAATCCTTATTTAAACAAAAAGTGTACCATCATCGCTTTTTCCTTGACACTCGTAGCAAAACTAACCAGCATAAAACCTTTATCAAAGCCTTCATTACATCTGCATCTTGTTTCAATTACATTTAAAAATCCGAATTTTTTTTCCCTTTAAGAATATTAATACTGACTTTCGCAGCATTAAAACTTCATGTTATTAAAATGCCTTTTTTATAAAAACCTTCATTTATAAAACTTTACGAACGTGTTTTGCTAGAATACAACTGAAAATGGGGAATTATAGCTCTTTTGTGATCAGTAAACTTTCAAAGACGCAGTGACTCAAGTGATACGTACTTATTTTAAGTGCGAAAAAATATCGTTTATTTTACTTCCAGAACTTCCAAGAAACGAAGATAAACAAAAGATAATGCTATTATATTAATTTAAAACTTATTTTAAGAAGAATAATTTTAAAAACTTAACCAAAATCAATCAATCGCGACTTCAAACACATTGTTCAAAATAGCTTATTTTTAGCAATGCTTCGCGTCTCTAAAAATATGGAAATAGGATTTTCCCTCATCAGAAAGAGTCGTTAAAACTGTTGTTTGGAGTTTTCTTACCTCTTCCGTTATCTCTTTTCCTGCCTCTCTTATCCTTTCTTGTAAAGTGATAACAATACCATATTTGCTTTTAAAGATATGAGTTATCAGGATAAAAGTTAACTATAAGCGGGAATTTCTCTTTCAAGCAGGTTAAGTTAAAGAGGCTGAGGAAAAACAAATAATAAATCTCAAATTGTCGGACCCGAACAGGAAACGGTAACGTTTTGAACGGCGAATTTGTCGTCCGTAAAAGTCCCTATGCGATACGGGTGTTGAAATACAATAATTCAGTCCTCAATCCATTTGATTATTGAAAAAAAGGGTATATAAATAAGATTTTTAGTTAAAGTAATCATTTATACTGTAAAAAAGGGGGATTAAAATGAGTACGTGAAAGTACTCGTTTTTCCTGGAGTACAATTGCATCGTAAATGAGCGATGACGTACTCAAATTTAAGTAATTGTACTATCGCGAAAATGATCTGTGTGATTTAATATTGCTAATCTCAGCTTCTGTTCAAGCCATCTTAACAAAGCGATCTGACAAACTTAAAATAGTTCTTCAGAAGGTGGTATTCTACATTATATGATGTCGATTGCTTAAATGGAAACTGAGTTATTACAATTCAATGATCTTATTTCCCTTTCATTTGGCACACCTTCTTAACATTACTTATGTTTATAACTTCTTCATGTCGCTCTGGTAACTTAACGACTAAGGTTGTGGACAGCGGTGCCTACAGATCTGGGTTCGATTGCCGGTAAGTCTAGGTTGTAACTGTCGATATTTATTGAAAGGGATTTATGAAGGCAGCCTATGTAAGCTAGCATTTGCTCTTTTAATTCATTTATACCTGCTGTACCCATTTTTAAGTACATGTCTTTTTCAAAATTGAAACTTATGTATTCGGAGCCATGATAAGCATCGAATGTATTCAAAAATAAGTACATTTTACTTATTTTTGAATACCTTGTTTCTAACAGTGTACTTAAAGGAAATGAAACGTTAAGGGTTTTGAAGTGTTAAAGAGTTAAGAAAACTCACAATTTCAACTCTGTGCGTTGTTTATTTAAGGGTTAATTAGAAAATTGAGCCTTTATTTAAATGTACGTCTTAAGAATAATATGTATTTCTCTTTAAATGTATTAAAAAAAGTAAACAGTGTTAGAGTATAAGTTTTCCCATTGAAAACCACAAGAAAATCTTTTGTAACAACGTATAATTCTAACCCACTGACGCTTAAACTATTTTTTAAAGTGTAAACTTATTTTCACGACTGATGAGCTTAAAAATTTAGTACATGTACAATTTGTACCTCAAACCAATACATTTATATGATATTGCTCAATTGAGAATTTTCATGGGTTTAAAAATTGGGTACATTGCAAGAAAAACTAGAGATCCCTGCATCTGATATCATGACCTTGGTCAAAGTCTTTAATTGTACTGTATTTAACGGAATAAATGATAAAATGCAATGCAAAGAATATTTTGCATTACATATAAAAATCAACCTATTTAAATGTTAAAAACATACAAATCAAAATGTTAAATAACTAAAATAATTCCTGCTGAAAATATTTCAGTGCTTTGTTGCTCGTGTTGCCTATTTAAAAAGGCCAGCAGATGTGACAAATACAATAATAATTATTTGAAGTGTTAAATCAATAGTATTTTTGTGAAATACTTTTGTGGAGTTAAGATGATGTAGATACGAGAGAAGCATTTACATTAATCATGCTAAATTACTATATTTGTTACAATGTTAAAAATAGCTACTCAAAAATAGTTAAAATGAACTAGTTTTTGAGTACATTCGATGCTTATCATGGCTTCAAATTCATAAGTTTCAATTTTGAAAAAGACATGTATTTCAAAATAAGTACAATGAATAAAAACTGCGTGTGCTGGCCTACATACGTTGCTTTCATAAATCACTTTCAATAAAAATCAAGACTAATTACTATATTTGTTACAATGTTAAAAATAGCTACTCAAAAATAATTAAAATGAACAAATTTTTGAGTACATTCGATTCTTATCAAGGCTCCAAATACATAAGTTTCAACTTTGAAAAAGACATGTACTTCAAAATAAGTACAATGAATAAAAACTGCATGTGCTGGCCTACATACGTTGCTTTCATAAATCTATTTCAATAAAAATCAAGAATTGAACCAAGCTTTACTGGGAATCGAACACAGACCTTTAAGCACCGCAATCCACAGCCTTATACGTAACTACCTGGGCGACTTGAAGAAGTTATAAACAGAAGAAATGTTCAAATAAATGTGTGTCAAAAGAATGTTAATTGAGTTGTAATAACTCAGTTTCTATTTAAGCATTCAACATCAAATAATATAGAAAACCATTTTCTGAACAACTATTTTAAGTTTGTCAGGTCTCTTTGTTAAGATTGCTTGAACATAAGCTGAGATTAAAAATATTAAATCATACTGCTCAATTTTGTGAAAGTACGGTTACTTAAATTTGAGTACGTCATCCTCATTTACGATGCAATTGTATTAAAAAACAAGAAGATTCAGGTACTCATTTTTAAGTATTTTTTTTTTTACATTGTAGGTGACTTTTCTTCGGTTAATTATTTAAGATGTAAATTCTTTTTAATTATAAATTATTAAACTTAATTTAATATGGGTGTATTGTTTATGAAGTGTGCCCTCACAGTATTTCCAGAACTTATTTTGAAATAGATACTATTCCCACATAAGAAAATGCAACGCGGAAAAGTCTCCAAAAAGCTGGAATAATCCGCAGAAAAATATCCGTTACTACGGGTAGCGAAATAACGGAAAGGGATTTTACGATATCTCTGACCGATTTTTATATGCCAAATGTATTCAGTATCATGGCAAATGTATGCAATATGCAAAATATCTCCAGTGAAAATACATCTTAGATCTTATTCAAATCGTATAGCAAACAATAAAAGTGTTAAAGTAGAAGTGAAAAGCTTTAAAAATATTTGGAGTGTGATTATGAGGTTTTTTTTTAAAGCAATCTTTCTTTTTTTTTTTTTTCAAAATTTGTTTCAAAGTTTTAATTAAATTATTAATTAGTAAAATTGTTTTTGTTTATTTTTATACTTTATTTTAATATTATTGTGTCATTGAAAAACAGTACAATGAGGCGGAAAGAGTATTACTAAAGCACTATCAGAAATTACAAGTCATAAGTAGTTAAATTATTTTTTAGGTTATCTCGTTAAAATTATATTTTCAGATTATATCTGCTTAAAATATTATATTTTTTATTTATATTACATAAAAAATACATTGTGTATATATAAAAAAATTCACGAAAGTTAAATAACAATTGGTTTAAGTATGATATATTTATATTTAAAAATAGAAGATAAAAAGTTTGTCTATACGGTTTTATTGAAAGCTAACTCAATATTATATCAATTAATTATTTCGTAGTAAAACCGTCATTTGAAATTTAACAAAGAAATGAGTGTTTTATTTTACTTGTAGAATACTATTTCTGTACTATAACAATAATTACTTAACACGATTGAAATTTTAATGATATCCAATAAAAAGACGTCATTTGATTTAATGAATCTTCTTTAACTGAATACTTGTATTCTGATCAAATTATATTAAATTTATCATCGTAAATAATGTATTTTAATAACTCATGATGAAACTCAATGTTATTTTTCATGAAATAATTGAACGCATTTTTTTAAAGTAGTGTATAGTTTTAAATAGTTAATTAAGTTTAAAGTATATATTTGAAAGATTTGATCATTATTTAACGTGCAATAAAGTATCTGTTATTAGAGATCGACTTGAGGATATATTTCAAATATTGAATAAAAATTTATTTTGAAGTACAAAATCGTAATTTATTTCACCCTTGCTGGCTGTGTCTAGAGCCTGCAGTTGGTCTTTAGTATTTGTATATATTTAGAAAAGCTCAGCAAATATATAATTTTTTATAAAAACTTCAAATTCAATAAGATTTATATGAGGCCACTTAAAGTTCCTTAAAACCGTAAGAAAAATCTCGAATATCTTCAATCAAAGTTAACAAAGAACATTCACAAAACTATTTCAGTCAAGACGCAAAGCAATACATGCAACTTATGCTATTGCCTAATTTTATACTGTTTCATTGAACCAAAATAAATGGAAATATTTTGCACAAGTTTACTCTTCAATATTACCTGTAACCCAATCCATATTAAACGGTAAATTTGTTTTCAAAACAAACCTATCACTCCACAAATAAGTTTACAAAGTTGCTTTAGCAACAATCAATAAATTAAACCAATGAAATAGCTGCATTAAGATACTCCCGTGTACTTATTATCTTTAGAAAGCAAATATATTTACTTTATACATCATACATTGCCTACTGAACCTATATTGTCTGTAGCAGAATCAATATTTGGAAAAAAGCTGAATTCTGGCAAACACAGACAAGATTTTATTATCTTTCTGTACATATATGAACAGATATGCTACTGAAAGTGTTTGACGTTTAGATATTAGCAGATATCTCGTAATGAGTAAAATAGCAGTGAAAGATTAAAATAAAGTTTTGTATTGTATAATATTAATTATTGCCTTTTAAATTTTGTTCAAGTATTGTTCCATATTTTCAAGGAAATCTTGTGCAATGCATATAGAGAAAATTTTATAAGAGTGCTCTATTTATTACATTTAATGTAAATGTTTAGATGTCTCAACACGAAAAATATAAAATTCCTAAATTATTTTTATCAACAACTTTCTATAAAATTATTGATGGAGGTTAATTTATTTCTTTTAATATTTTGTATATCAATATGTAATAATTTTTTTTATATAAATTTTAATATTTTGGATATATTTTGTAAAATTTAAATGTCGAGAATTTTTTCTTATTTGTAGACAAATATTTTAAAACAATTACTCAAATTTGACGAAAGTCTTACGCTTCAATTTTTATTAAAATCGACACATTTTCGTACGTAATATGATTCGTACGTAATATGACAAAAAGTCACGTATCATCTATAATAAAAATAACTCCTCAAAAACTACAAAATACTTCAACAATTCGTGAAGTTTAGAAAAGCTGACGAAACGAATATCGTAATTTTGACGAAAACTTGAAACTAATTAAATTTCGGAGGCCCACGTCAAATTTGAATAACTATTTTTAATAGTCTAATAAATTTACATAAACTTCAGTTATGCCTCACGCATTATATATAGGTTATCATAAGAATAATATAAAGATTTTTTAAATATTTTTTAAAGCAATGGCTCTTTTAAAATCTTGTATAATGTTTTCATTAACTATAATTTTTTTTTTCTTAAGCTTAATCAACGTTCAAGTTCATATACAGAAAATAAGTTTCCCACTTTGATAATATTTTTCTCTAAAAAATACAACAGAAATTATACTTGAACCTATCATCAAATGTTTTTTGTAAACTACCGAAGTTAACAAAGAATAGATCAACATTGAAAACTTATCCATTATATTCAATTGCAAACTTTCCATTTCCTGCTCTACTGTTTTCATGGCCAAAAGAAGGAAGATCCCCGCGCAATTAGCGGTGTAATATTTTGGCACGGAAACCTTTATCTCTTGGGAAGATCTATTGAATTTTCTTTTCTTTTATTCAATCAAATTTTAATGATATTTTTGAGTTGGATTTGCATGTATTACGACTATTGTAGAAAGCAGGAAAATCGTGTATTTCGATCCACTACAAAATTCACTGAAATCGAAAGCATTATCTTTCATAATGAGAGGAAATATCTTTTATTACTTATCCATGGGCAAAGGGTCATTTATATATACTTATTTCCATTAAAAATATATATTGCTTATTTAGGTTTCGCATTCAATATATTCGGATATAAAGTTTTTATTTGAAATTGTTATTTGAAACTTTTTTATTTTGTGTGTTTCAATGTCTCGTTAAGGTTTTGAGAGTGATCATTTATTTTATTGAATTTTAAATATGCAGATTCAATAGTTTACCTTTCACATAAAGAGTTTCTCTTGCTATGGAATATACATAATATTCAGTCAACTTAATTCAATAACATCCTGCATTTTAAATTCGGCATTTTGCATTGTCCATTAAATTTAAGAAATTATTTACAACAGTTTTATTTTAAAATAAAAAAAAATAGATAAAAAAGTAGTTAATATTTTTTATTTCTTATTTCGTTCTACAGACAAAAAACATTCTTTGCCTAAAAAAAAAGTGTCAAATTTAAAGTTTAGAATACGTATGGGAATCTATGCAAACTTTGTTTATTTTAATTCAATACGCCGATTCTGCATAACAAGGGTTATTTAACGTTTTCAAGTGTGTGTGTTTTAAATCATCAATTACAAGATTCTTTCCATTTTAAAAGAATAAATAGTTCTAACTATTTCTAGTCGTTATGAAGTTTTCAAATACTTATTTTTTCAGGGTGTCTGTATTAAATTTATTGATTATTAAAATTTTAAAACACTTTAAGAATAATGTATGCTTCAATGTTTCATATGTAAAGAGGACAGAGTTTTTTTGCTAAATTAAAAAAATCATATAAGTAAGGTTAGTCACATTTTACTTAAGAGTTCTTTTCTTACGCTAGAATATATATTATATCTCGTTATTTATTAATTATAATTGTGTTCATAGACTTTATAACATAATGGGAACAAATCCAATTTTCAAAATGTTTAGATTATTTTTCTGCGTGAAATTTTTTTTTATAAAATAGTATTGCCTTTAAAATATATTTGGATTTTTGTAATTTTTTTTTTATTTTTGAGAACATGTCGATGTATGTGCAATGTAATTTATTGTAGATAAAATTAAACAACATGAGATGAATAATAATTTGTTTCATTAAGAAGATCATAAAAAGAGTAATCAAAGGTATATTTTTTTCTTAAAAGGAATAATTACAGTATATAAAGCAATATTCATTTTTTAACTCTGCTTTATGAATAAAATAAGTTTTTTGTGTACTTATATGTTTTAAATCTAATCAAAAGGCACGAGCTATTTAAAAGTAATAAATATCAACATTTTTATTTACACAATCCTACTCTTAAAAACGTGGATATGTTACAGCAGCTTTCTGCGCACAGACTATTTACACACACATAATGGAATGAATGCAATGAGAGTTAATTACCTACATGCCCGATGTCGTGGACTGGTGGACAGAATAGAGCGACGAGTGGTAGTAGGAGGAGGCGTCGTTGGGCAAGGCGTGCTGCCCGCCGGGGCCCACTGGCGACAGGGGGGCATAGGCCCCGTACTGCACCATGTCGTACAGTTTCATGTCCGCCTTGTTCTCGCTCGCGATGATGTTGTTGATGGAGAAGGGGTGGTTGGAGGGGTTGAAATGCGGGTCCGTTTTGAGCTGCCCGGCGGCCAGCATCCCGGAGTGCAGGGCGGCGGCCTCGGTCAGGCTGCGCGGGTGCAGCGCGGCCAGCTGGTGCTCGAGAGCCGCGTGCGGGTGCTGCATGCCCCCGCCGTTGAGGATCGGGGGGCTGCAGCAGGAGGGGTCCTCCGCCTTGCACGCCTCGACGAGGTGCGGGGGCATCTGGTGGTGACCCCCGTAGCCCATGGCCCCGTGCGGGCTGCTGGTGGGGGTGCCGCCGCCCCGCTGCTGCACATGCTGCTGCTGCTGGAGGTGCGCGTGGTGCTGGGGCTGGTGATGCGGGTGGGGCGGCGACATGCGGCTGTCGCTGCCGCCCTTGTGGCTGGGGGATGGGCTGCTGTTACTGGAATGCGAGCCCTTGGTGGCCTGGCGGACGGCTTCCTTCTTCTCACACTTGAACCTCTTTTGCCGTCTCAGGTAGCAACCGTTCTCGAACATGTTGCCGGAGTCCGGGTGCAGGGTCCAGAAGGACCCTTTGCCCGGCTTGTCCGGAGTCCTCGGGACCTTGACGAAGCAGTCGTTGAAGGAGAGGCTGTGCCGGATCGAGTTCTGCCAGCGCTGCTGGTTCTGTCGATAGTAGGGGAAGAGGTCCATGATGAACTGGTAGATCTCGGACAGGGTGAGCATCTTGCTGGGGCTGTTCTGGATGGCCATGGTGATCAGGGAGATGTACGAGTACGGGGGCTTCGCATGGGAGTAGCTGCGGCGGTAGGTCTTGTCGGCGCGGGCCCGCTGCAGGGCCGCCGTGGCCGCGCTGCTCGGGCCCCCGTCGCCCGCCCCGGCGTGTCCAGTGAAGTCTCGTCCGAGGGGCGCGTTCATGGCCCCAAGTCCGCCCATGGAGCCCATGCATGCGGGGGAGGTCATGCCGTTCATGCTCTGGTTGAGGGAGTTCATGCCCCCCAGTGGGGTCATGGCCGTCATGGTGGGGGACATGCACGTGCCCGCCGTGCCCCCGACCCCCATGCCCATGCCGGCGGTGGGGCCCATGCCCCCCATGGCGGACGCCGACATCATGTTGGTGCCGAAACTCTGCGGCGAGTAGTTCATGCCCGCCATGCTCATGGACGACGCGGTGGCACTGTTCATGCTGTAGCTGTTGCTCATGGCACTCATGGGCTGCATCGTGCCCATGCTGCAGCTCGAGTCCGGGTAGCCCTTGTGGCCGAGCATCATCTCGGAAGCGGAAAACAAAAGGAGTCTTTAGTCCAGAAAATATAAAAACAAATCACCAAACACAGCGTCCTAAACGTAGCCGCGCATTCATCGGCACCGAGGGAAGCGCGCTAATGTGTCGGGCCGGTTGACCCCCGGCGGCCTGGGTCGGGACCACGTGCGCTGGCCGTGTAAACACTCGACAACGCGGGCGGCTTCGGCGAGTGAGTGACTTTTCCAATCCTGGGTACTCGTGGAATCGCTGCTCCAGCTCAACTCCGACCGTGGAGTGTCAGCCTTAGGTAAATATGGCAAGGCACACAAAACCGAGTTCTCGCCGCTCCGTCCTACAGCTACGCCCCTCTGCATTCAAATCCTCCCTGCCGATTACTAACGACATCGTCCGCCCCACCCACCCGCCGTGACGTAGCGGCTTCTCGCCCAATCGGAACACGCCCCAGGGTCCGCCTACTTCACGTCCGGGGCGGGGTTAAGGGCTCTCTCCCTTCTCCGGCCGAGTTTCTCTCTCTACAGCTCGATGCCTTCTCTCGACGACTGAGAGACGCGATTAGGCGTGCCCCTAATTATCGGCTTGTTAGAAGGAGTCAACACAAAAATGCAACTCGAATCGAGTTCCACAACTGGACTCGGATCTATTCAAAAGTGAAGAACGGGAGAAAATTAATTGGGAATATTTTTTTTAAATAGAATAATTTATTTTGAAGTGAAGGAAATTTCGTTTGATTTTTTTTATTTGCGGTTAACGCTAAAATGAAAATAAGTTCAGGGAAACCTACCAAAGAAAATTTCCCCCTATTTTCAATAAAAATAATATTTGTCAATATAATAGAAATACCGAAATTCATTTCTGATATCAGTGCTTAATATTTTCTGTGTGTTTTTTAAAATGTGATAATTCCAATAAATGATAATTTTTATATTTTATTTAATATCTTATTGGATCAAATAAATATTATACCAACACGTTTTTACTAACAAATTAAAGAAGAAAAAAAACATTTCGCTAAAAGTAATTAAAAAAATATTATTAATATTAAAATTATGAAAAAAATACTATTAAATATTTTACTTTGCTACAAATGGAATCACTTAAATTTTTACTGTTTTTTTCTGTAACTCTCATGTTTTATACGTTACTTTAATTAAAATATATATATTGCATAAAATTGTATTACACAAACTATTTGTTTTGTAATTACTTTTTACAAGACAAAGTTGACAGCTCAAAATTAGTTTCATTAAAATTAAAACCATCAATGCTCGTGTAATGATAATGTAAACCATTTATAAGCCCCACCACCTCAAAATAAAAATAATAAACACTTATAGTTTCCTTTTTCTGACTGCTTGTCTGAGGATTCGTTTTCTGGTTAGATTAAATGTCTACAATTAGTTGATTTCTAAAATTTAGTATTCTAGTTGTTGTTATCCATTAAAAAAATCCAAAGAGGCATATGGATTTTCCCTTTTATATTACTAATAGTCCAGTGCAATTAGACTTTGTGACCCCGACATAAATAAACACAAATTGGGAATTTTATTATTAATAGAATAATGTATATTTTTTAAGCATATTGTAAAATATGTGTATATTATAAATTGGCATGTGTGAATGACTTTTATATGTGGTAGGTTTTTTTTAATACAAAAGTAAAAAAACACAATTATTTTGAAGGAAATATGTGCGTTACTATGAATAACTATTTATATGAAAACCAAACACATGTAATATACAAAATTGTAATTCCAATTCATCTGTATCATAGCTCAAAGAATCTGAGAAAAAATTGTGGCGACAAAATTTAAGTTATTAAAAAAGCCTTAGATTTTTAAAACAGTCTTTAAAAATTGAAAAAGTTAAAATTATAAAAAATTACAAATAAATATGAAATTTTTATATACATTTAAATAATATACTTTTAAATTTTGATTCAAAAGTAAAAATAAAAAAGTTTAAATGGTACTGTGTTCTCTTAATGGAATAACCATTTTTCTTGCACTTGACACGGTTGCTCGTCGATTCTGTTTAGCCAATAAATCCATATAGGGATCGTTAATGGTTTGGTTATGCTTTGGTAACCTGGGAAAGGTTCTGGGCAACCATTCCATTCGTTTGAAAATGTTATCAGAGACGAGAAATCACAGAATAATTCACAAAAAATAAGAAAAATTAATGTATTTAAATCGCGGCCGTAGTAAAAGACCCCCCCCCCCCCCCTCTCCAACCGCGAGACAGCAATGAAAATGTTTTAGTTACCTTCTAAGAGCTGTAATTCACCGTATGTACACTGTAAAAAAAAAATGCTTAAAATGAGTACATGAACGACTCGTATTTCTTTGAGTACAATTGCATCGTAAATGAGCGATGACGTACTCAAATTTAACTAACCGTACTTTCTCAGCTTCTGTTCAAGCCATCTTAAGAAAGCGACCTGACAAACTTAAAATAGTTATTCAGGAGATGGTTTTCCACGTTATTTGATGTCGATGGCTTAAATGGAAACTGAGTTATTACAATTCAATTATCTTACTTCCCATTCTTGTCGTCTTTAAACTGGTAAAAAAGTTTTGGTTTAAAAGTATTGTAATTTTTTTTTGTGTGTGATTTTAACAATTTGATGAATTGTTGGAAAATATGGTATCACAGGACATAATATCATGTCCGTTGATTTGTCAAAGCCGATTCTACGATTAAACAATAAAACGCGTGGTGATTCGAGAATTCATACCACGTGGTATGAATTCCCGAATCGCCGAGAAGCTCACGCTCGCTGTACTCTCGTGTAGAATGGGCGTAAGACACGCTCGGGTGTGAATATGATCTGTTATAACTTTATAAACCAAGTATTATTTTGTGGTGTATTGTTTCCCGCACCTCGTGGTTTTTTTTATATGGAAAAGTGTCTTAAACACTAATTCTTTTACCATGTTTTGAATTATTTTAAATATACTTTCGCAGGTATTAAATAATTGTGTTTATAATATGAAAGTGTCATTAGTTCTTTGAGAAAAAGTTTAAATCTGTTTACTATTAATACGTACATTTTACTCTCCCCAACACACAATTTCACTTTGATAAATTAACATTTTGCTTATGAGCGTTTCAATATTATTAGAGGTAGTAACACGATATTTTGTGAATGAAAATAACAAAGCCAATTCAACTTAAGTAACAAAAGCAGAAGACCCAAACTGAGAATATTTTATTGGTTATGAAAGTAGAGATCAAACATGACATGAGAAAAACAATACACAAATTGTATTATTTTTTAAAGTACATATCATTTTTTTTTTTTTTTAATTTCGAAAAATAGCTACAGCAACGGAAAATCGAATAGATTTTTTTTTTCGCACAGGTAGATTATATGGCAGTTGTAAGTAGAAATATTTTTAATGGCATGGGGAGTCATACGTAAGTTACAAGAAAGTGCTGTTTGACTTTGCAATTGATTTTTAGTGGTTTAATGGAGTTTACGAGAAAAGACATATAAAAGTACATAAAACATATTTTTTTCTTCATTTTTTCTAGTCATACAACTGTTTATGTTCGCTGGTTCGTTTAGAAGAAAGAAAATACTCTTATGAAATACTCTACACAGATTGGGAATATTGCTCTTTGATAAACACTATTTAACAAACAAATCAAATTTACAATATCTTTTAAAACAAACAAAAGATTGTTCAATCTTATTTACATATATAGTTTGAGATACAATTACATTTTCATATACTTGATACTTATAGATTGTTTAAGCTTAATTTTGCGAGTGAGTGAGTGGGATTTAAAATTGTTTAAAAAGTCATTTAGTTTTAATATTGTTTTCAAAAACATAATAGTTTGTGTTTGTAAGTATCAATATCGTTTAAGAAAAATAGTATTTTGCTTTTGAGTGAACTATTTAATATCGTTTTATCAAACACATTATTTTGTAAATTATAGCTTAAATATAACTTAAAATTTAGGTATGAGAGTTTAATTATCATTTAAAATAATAGGATTTTGAGAATAAGATTTTTAATATCGTTTTTGATAACTATATTATGTCTATAAGGTGTCGATATCGTTTGAGATTACATGTTTTATGCACGGGTTAATCAATATAATTTAAGTTATATTATTTTGCGTATAAAAGTTTTAATATAGTTCTGAGAAAACAATACATTTTGCGTATAAGCCATTCACTACCTTTCATTTACAAAATATCTCCTCCCTTTATAAAAAAAATAGATATAACTCCGTAGCAATGAGCCTATATCCACTTTTCCTACTGAACTTTCTTAAATCGCCAATGATCCAACAGCAAACACACGTACACAAAACCCGAAAGAAATATTCAAAAGAACAAAGAAACAGCAGCAATAATAAAGCTCCCCATTAATCCCATGAGAAAATAGAACCTGCCATGTGGAAAACTCGCCGCAGTGTAGCATGAAAAAACAACTACTGGAAGAAGAGAAAGTAGTCACCGTTTGGAGATTCAAATTCAGCTACTAAGAATGTGATTTCTCTGCGAGCCCTTGATTTGGTGCATTGTGCAGGAGTTGTATCCCGTCGAGACTTCATCCACTGAAAAATGTCCTCTATTTAAGAGGATAAAGCTGAAGGTCGTGCAGTCCAGCGGTCGAAGTTGAATGGTCAATCTTAGATTATATATTGTTGTGCCATTGAATGTGGATACTAAACGGGTGGAATTGGCTAATTTCATGCAAATGTGGAAGTATTCACACTCTATAGAATGGAAAGGAAGAAGCTATAGTATAAGCCATTTCTTGGCGTAACGCTTTCTTAAATTTATTTTTTATCTTACAGTAGTTTAATGGTTTGAGATAAATGTTCTTTTTTCTAATTTTTTTTGTTGTTATTATTTCTAAAAGTTTTAAAATCTTGTATATTTCTCTATCTATTCCTTGTAGGAAAAATCCAATACCCAAATAAATTTCTGTTTTGGTACTACTAAAAATTTAGACTGTCCTTTTTTTACTGAACTACTATTGAGCGACAATGCATTTTACCTTACCGCGCGGATGCATACAATTCGGAAGAAAGGTTGATAGAACAGTCGTCCTTGGCTATGATGTCACACCTGATGTCACAAAAATTATTAAAACTGGTATTTTCGGTGGAAATTATTAAAACTGGATTTTTTTGTAAGTATGGAAAAACACACTTAATGTATGTTTGAAAGTCAGAAATGGGTTTTTTAATCTACGCAAAACTATGCGAAAGGACTATTTTTTTTACCATCGCTCAAAAAAGAGTAAAGTGGTCGGTCACGCTTAGTTCTCGCACCAGTGCTTATAGTTATATCATATTCTAGCTCAGTGAAGTAAACATTCATATAGAACACTAACCTTTTCGTAGTTCTCACTAACCAAGTACTTTTTGATTAAATAATTTTAAATAATTCCCTTTTAGTTTTAAAATAATTGATGAGCATACCTCAAATATGTTATTTTGATATTTGGCGTAAGGAATTTGCAACCTTCCACCATTGAAACAAAGACGCTGTTCCTAATTGAGTGTTTTAAACATTGCAATGGATCTACGCAATTTGAATTAAAGCAGTTTGCATTTCGAGGCTTTTACAATGGAGACATTCTTCCTTTGAATTCTGTCGTATTAACATAACAAGCAGACACGATACGATGTAATTCTACCAACCAATTGATTTAATCCGTTGCTTGTTGGGGTTTGAGTAATTTTCCAATCAATATTGTCGTCTCTTCAATTCAGGGAACACTGCTATTTCACTTTGAGGCCTCCGTGGCCGAGTGGATTAAGGCGTCAATTGGGAATCCAAGGGTCCCCGGATCAAACCTTGCGATGGACTAGACTAAAGAATAGTACAAAGTAATGCTATTGCGATCGGAGGGTTGCCAACTTCGCTACCAAAATCCTAGAATGTCGTCCAGAACATCCACAAAAAATTAACGGCGTGTATATGGGACTAGTGCACGATAAATCTGATCGTCCAAAGTCCCGACGTCTATTGAAGGCGTTGGGTGCCAGCTCAGGTGTTGTCCTCGTCATCTGACCATGGTTCAAAAATACGAGGCATCGTTCCCGGTCTTTCCTTCGAGATAGGCCACGAACCGTCGCCAATAGCCTACTGTGCAGCTCTAGTGCGAAGTTAATTAACCAAACCAAAAAGCTATTTCCCCTTAGTGCATTCGAAAAAAAACTCCATTATTTTCTGTGAAAATCAGCAATCATAGAAGCTTCATAATGAAAACTTGCATACATGATACAATGCAAAGAACAAAAACACTGTATATCAAAATGCAGAAGAAAAACCATGGAAAACTCCTTTACTATGTATTCATGCAAAAATGAAGATATCATATTTTAGGATTAATACTTTAATGCATTCGAAAAAAAAAGACTCCAGTATTTTCTGTGAAAATCGGCAATCTGGTTGCTCGGTAAACAATGCAAAAAACAAAAACACTGTACATCGAAATGCAGAAGAAAAAACCCTGGAAAACCCCTTCACAATATATACATACAAAAATGAAGCTATCATATTTTAGGATTAATACTTTAATGCATTCGAAAAAAAAAGACTCCAGTATTTTCTGTGAAAATCGGCAATCTGGTTGCTCGGTAAACAATGCAAAAAACAAAAACACTGTACATCGAAATGCAGAAGAAAAAACCCTGGAAAACCCCTTCACAATATATACATACAAAAATGAAGATATCATATTTTAGGATTAATACTTTAATGCATTCGAAAAAAAAAGACTCCAGTATTTTCTGTGAAAATCGGCAATCTGGTTGCTCGGTAAACAATGCAAAAAACAAAAACACTGTACATCGAAATGCAGAAGAAAAAACCCTGGAAAACCCCTTCACAATATATACATACAAAAATGAAGCTATCATATTTTAGGATTAATACTTTAATGCATTCGAAAAAAAAAGACTCCAGTATTTTCTGTGAAAATCGGCAATCTGGTTGCTCGGTAAACAATGCAAAAAACAAAAACACTGTACATCGAAATGCAGAAGAAAAAACCCTGGAAAACCCCTTCACAATATATACATACAAAAATGAAGATATCATATTTTAGGATTAATACTTTAATGCATTCGAAAAAAAAAGACTCCAGTATTTTCTGTGAAAATCGGCAATCTGGTTGCTCGGTAAACAATGCAAAAAACAAAAACACTGTACATCGAAATGCAGAAGAAAAAACCCTGGAAAACCCCTTCACAATAGATACATACAAAAATGAAGCTATCATATTTTAGGATTAATACTTATTTTGCTTTTTAAAAATCGATTCTGCAATTTTAAAGGAATTTTTTTTTAAAATGTATATTTTCGATTTTTGTATTGGGAATAAGTTTAAGAGAAAGAGCTTTCATTTTTAAAGCCGAGGTGGTTTCCTAAAGATGTATTGATCTCCCTCACCCCTTTCAAATCGGCATTTCTGTCGATAATGCAACCCTAGATGGCTGCGTCAAAAAAGCCATTTGCATGAGATTATTTGTTTGAGACCTTCTCAACGCAATAAGTTCTTTCAAGTTTGAAGCTCAGCTTCTTTTACGAATTTTTAAATGAGCTTTCAAAGATTCTGAGTTCAAAGCCGATATTGTTTAATTGGATTGGGTTGTTTTTGTATTTTTTGTGATGCTTCCAAACCACAATTCTATTCATAGATGGGATAAGAGTCCAGCCCAGAATATTTTGAAATAAATAAATCAAGTGTTAAATCTTATTTTGATACTCGGCTTATTTTCAATGCAATTTCGTAAAAACCTTGATAGAAATACAAAATCTTATACTACTCAGCCTAAATCTGCTGTTTCTTTACCATTCAGACTACAATTATATCTGCTGCAAAAAATTATTTTAATTTATCGGAAGAATATCAACCAAATAAACTAATTTTATAAAATTCTTAATAATTTAAATATATATTTTTGGTTTATTATTCAAATTTTAATAGATTTAATATGATTAGTTCTTTGAATCTTTAATTAAAACTATTAATAAACTTATTTTGTGATTTTATTAACTAAAAATTGGGGCTATGTAAATGATTACAAAAATCGAAATAACAGCAATTATTTAATTTTATAAGTATTTTTTATATCTGCTTAAATTTTTTTTTTAGTTTTCTTGGTAGAGCTTTTATTTCTAGTTCACAAAATTTACCTAATCTGAAACCATTTGAAACCAATGTTTTAAAATTATCAAATGTCGAAGCGTATAAGAAAATTAAAAATATGGAATGCACGTTAAATGCGGATTATTGGATGACAGGAATTATATAAAAACGAGCATATAATCATAAAATTAGCTGTTTTTTTTAAATAACAAACATTTTATGATTTTATACTTTTTTAGCCTAATTTCCGAGCAACGCACGGGGAGAGGGGGGAGCTAGTGACTCTATTATCTTTTAAAAGTTCTGCCTCATATCAACATTTCCACAAGCAGGATAATAAGTCAAGAATTATCCTTACATAACCTCATTTCGTAAAATTAACCGCTAACGAATCTCCTCTTCAATGCGCCCCCCCCAAATCTAAAGTCCGGAAGAAAATAGAAGAATCAAAGCGAGTCTTCGCAGCAGAAACTAAAAGCGGAGTGATAGTCTGAGTTTGTTTACCTTATCTCCGGACTAACCACCCTCGTTCGTCTGAGCAGCACGCGGGAAGCGCTAGAAAGGAAAAATTACGGCCCTCCAACAGCCAACTGTTTACCGATTGGTTAAAGTGGCGCCCAAGCCTAAAGTATATTGGATTTTCCGTTAGAGGGGGGAAAGAAACCGCCACAGAGATCAGATGTTGGAGGAGAGGGGGATCTAGTGAGGAGTAATCTAGCTAGGATAGGAGTTTGGGAGGGCAATATCTTTCTCAGGCCATATCCTCTGTACACATAGACTAAAGAATTTTCGGGGGCTTACCCGTAAAAGCTGACCAGATTGCACGAATTGCTTTGAGTAAGACTTTTCTGGGAATCAGAAAAGTTAGTTTAATAAATATAGCATTTTTTCCCTTTTTCAAGTTTACCCTACAATATGGTTTTTCATTGCTAGACAGGCGGGCGCAGGCTCGCCTATCTAGCAGTAATGCAGTAATTTACACAATATATATATATATATATATATACACATATATGTGTGTGAAGAATATGTAAAAATTATTTTTAGGATAACACTCACAAATTTCAGTTATAAGTCAGTTATTACTTATCACTGATGTCGGATCAGGAGCAAATCTAGCAGTAATGCAGTAATTTACACAATATATATATATATATCCTTCACACACATATATACACATATATGTGTGTGAAGGATATGTAAAAATTATTTTTAGGATAACACTCACAAATTTCAGTTATAAGTCAGTTATTACTTATCACTGATGTCGGATCAGGAGCAAATCTAGCAGTAATGCAGTAATTTACACAATATATATATATATATCCTTCACACACATATATACACATATATGTGTGTGAAGGATATGTAAAAATTATTTTTAGGATAACACTTACAAATTTCAGTTATAAGTCAGTTATTACTTATCACTGATGTCGGATCAGGAGCAAAACTGATGTAGACCCAACACCGGATAAACGGTGATAAGTCTCTCATGGTGATAAGTCAAAACTCATACTTGAAACGTTTTCCCAGCTAATCTCATGTTAAAATGGGAAGGATGTAATCTAAGCATTTTATGACATTTGAGGATATCGTATAACCCTGTTCTGGGTAAGTTTTAAAGTTATGCAATGCTGATGCTATTATATACTGTAAAAAAATCCCGTAAAATTAATGGTTTAAAACCGGCAGCTGGGTATCCAGTTTTAAACCTTAAAATTGACGGTTAAAATCAGCAAATGCAAACGGTTTAAAACTGTAAGTGGACGGTTTTCTCCCGTAAATCTTTTACGGTTTTTATCCGTAATATTTACATATACACGGTATTTTACATGTAAAATACCGTAGATAACCAAAATAGATTCGGGGGAGACCTATACTGATATACTACTATATACAGGAAATACTTCTACAATATATTATCATTAAAGGGAAAATCTTTTCATATATTAGAAATAGAACACAAGCTCCGAGTTCACAATAGTTTAATTTAGAGATTTTTCATTCAGATGAACTTAAAAACCCAAAAATTGCTCTTATGAGAGAATTACGCCTAATATTCGCGTAGGCCGTTGTTATAACTTAACTAAGCTTGGAGGGAATTGAAGTCATCAGCAAAAATAATGATGGGAACTCTGTTGCTTTTTTTAAAAAAAGAATCACGAATCTAATAGAGAAGTTATGTGGGATGGTAAAAAGAGTTATTTAGACACGAGGAAAGATTATTACGACACAATTAAATTATAATGATTAAAAAGGGCGGTATGTGAAGGACATTTTAAATATGGTAATTTAAGGAAAATATATTACATGCATACTCTCAACGATTCCTCCTAATACCACAGCAATCTGAAATAAAACAATCAACTTCCATATCACAAGCTTCCGGTATTGCACACGTTCCAGGTGGACAGGATCTTTCTAACATTCCTCATGGAAACCAGTTAAGAGATGGACATGGGGGAACAGCTGAAACCAGAAAACAAATCGCCTCTTTTTTTCCCACACATAGGTTGCTTTTTTTATAAAGAGCTTTTTTTTATTCCAGTTAGGTCGTTTCACGCTTAACGGCGTTTCAATTGGAAAAGGATATTCCGAACTAAATGATGTGACATGATACCGGAATTTTGGGGTGGTCGAGCGATATTTCAAAAACGTTGAAGGATTTGTATTCAGTTTTCAGGGCTTGTTACAGGAAAGGAGAATATAAATAAAAGAACTGTCGAGTGTGTTATAGAACTCACTCGCCAGGTGTTTCACACTTTTTGCATATAACTTTATTTATTTATTTATTTATTTATTTATTTATTTATTTATTTATTTATTTATTTATTTATTTATTTATTTATTTATTTATTTATTTATTTATTTATTTATTTATTTATTTATTTATTTATTTATTTATTTATTTATTTATTTTTATTCATTTATTTATTTATTTTTATGTATTTATTTATTTATTTTTATTTATTTATTTATTTTTATTTATTTATTTATTTTTATTTATTTATTTATTTATTTATTTTATATTTATTTATTTATTTATTTATTTATTTATTTATTCACTTGTTTATTTGTTGAGTAAATTTTACGAAATCGTTTTCTGATTTTAATATAATGCGTGATATGTTAAAAATATGTTCGAGAACAATATACATAGAAATCTGTAATGCAAAAATTTATAAAATACTAATTATTTCTGAGAAATAATTATTTTTAATTTTTCAAGTTATATTTTTAATTTAAAACATATTTTAAAAATTAATTAAATAATGAGCATAATTATTATGTTACACAAAAAAAAGGATAAATTCTTTATTGGTTACATTTATGTTTAATATGCTAAAGTAAAATAGTATTATTTTCGTACTAGTAAAAAAAATACTG